>JAVTVY010020632.1:0-75722 GCA_036873755.1 Hanleya hanleyi
AAAAACTATACCTCCAGCAAAGATACAATTTCTTCAAATCACTAAATGGTATGGATTATGTAAAACCCAGTTAAAGTTGTGTATAAATTTATCCTGTACATCGGATGCCATACTGGTTGCTCACAAGACCCCGCCCACAATTATCATTGATTTATTACTGTAGTTTATTTCAAATACTGGTCTTCAAACTTAATTCTCCCAAACAATTTCGGAGAGTACGTGAGAGGAAAATATTACTAATCCAGTGGCAGTCCATATCTGAAATAAATTCTCATTTGTATGTTTAAAAATTGTTACTGCATGCATGCCTTGATGATGATTTGCCCTGCAGGCTATATCAGTTGCATGGTATTGTATTCGGTCATTGTATTCGAAATACATTCCATTAATATTCGAATACAATCATGCAATTTGTCTATCGATCTGAATTGTGGTTCTGCATTGTGGTTCAACCGTTATAAAACCTTCGAATACAAATCTAATACAAATATTTCAGCTCATATACACACAGTCTGAATACAATCGGTGTTCGAAGACATTCCGAATACAATGTGTCCCAAAAGTCCAACATGAGAACAAATCAGAACATTGTATTCGCATTACATTCTAACCACAAAACTAGCATAAAACTACCACAAAACAATATTATATTCGGAAGACAAATATAATGTGTTCGTCTTTGGTAAGGGATGACAGCACTTCTATATTTGCATCATGAATGTTTGATCAACAAAGTATAGAAACGTTTTCTGGGTTTTGGGGGGCTTTAAAATGCCCCTGGGCTGAGGAAACCCATTCCTCACAGAATATTGATGATAATCAAACATGCCAAACACCAGATGAAATTTCCACACCAGATGAAGTTGATAACAACAACCATTCAAAATCATATGTTGAATTGAGTGTACAAATCGACCAGTACGTCAATGAAAGTTTATAGCTTTCAAGGCTCATGGAGACAAAAATAGATCCTCATTCCTGGTTGCATTTTGATAATGAAAGTAACAAAACGTTCTTCGAGTTTTGTCTTGAATTTGACAAGTCAAAGAAGCCATATTGCAACTTACACCTATTGTGCTACAACACTATAATCCCAAGAGAAAATGGTCTTGTAAATTATAATATTATGCAGGCATGAGGATGTGTAAGATATTATTCTCAACTGGTTTTTTTTCCTTTCAAGTTTTCGTTCTGGAAATTGCCTTTTGGCAAGAGAAAATAAAAAATAAAAATTTGAAACACCCAATTAAGATTAAAATTTAAGTTGAAGAGACTTAATTTATCACGAGGTCATCCAGTTGATGACCTGGAAATCCTGAGCATTTTAACCCCTGTAGATGCATTAGGGGAGACGATGTGTCGGGTATTGCTTTTGCTCATGTGGGTCGTTTCCATGGCAGCCAGACACACCCTCTTTACCTCATATTGTAAGGATAGTATCCCTAAAGTCCAGGCTGTATATCGCACACTTTTCAATCTTCTGATCTGAACACTGGTAGTTATACGGGGAGTCCTTGTTTTCTTGTACACCACTAACTATCACATGTAAATACATACAGTGCTGAAAGTTTTCAATTCACTGTTCCACCTGTCCAGACTGATATGTTTTCGGGCGTATTTTGAGTTCAGACAGCTCTTGTTGGACTGTTGAATGTTCAAATGCAATGACAATAATGTAATTGATTGAGGCTTTCATTTCATGATGATCAAGTTGTTTTATTGTCACATCAGTCACGTGCACTCAGTGCATGAATGATGAATAAATAATAAGTATGGCTGATACATATATTGTTTGTAGAATTTGTAGCTCTATCCTTTTAGATAATGATTTAAATGATGAATAAATAATAAGTATGGCTGATACATATATTGTTTGTGAAATTTGTAGCTCTATCTTTTTAGATAATGATTTAATGACCATTAATTGGCATCGGATATTTAATGGCCCACATTTCAATAATTATAATTTATAATTAATGACAATTGAATACCCCTCAATTGCAATATTTCTTTAATGGCCATGATTTTGTCCAATATTCATGATTAACTGACTGTTGAGTAATGGCCATGAATCTTTAATGGTTAGATTATGGGCATGAAGTCTAGCTGCATGCATGGCCCTTAAACATTTCATTGACTATTAATGATCATTAATATTCCAGATTATTACTCCCAATTTCATGGTCATTAATTTATGTTAATGGTCATTATTATATTTCAATTCGTGGCCATCACAAAGCCATGAATTTGTCCGATATTAATGGCCATTTTCATGGCTGATTGAAGGGAGATTTAATGGCTTTTTCACAAGTCTTTCTGTTAATGGGCATTAATAATTAATGCACAATTCACTACGAGAAGTTCCAGTAGTGTATGGCAGAGCACAAGAGTAAATTAAATCAGTAGAACAGTAAAATACTGATATGCAAAACAGAAGTATATGTTATCTATATACATGTGAACGTGAATATAGCTTTGGTAGAGAAGTCACTAGCTATCATTTCTGTACCATTTCAGGAGTGTTGAACACACTGTATTAATTATTGTTGAACTATCACGGCATGACATTATGAAAATAAATTTATCAGCAGTTGTTAATTTCATGAAAGCCGGATATTCTCTTACTACATACTGAAATAGTACATATCGACTATCTGCAAATTTTTTGCAGGACATTACAAAATGCATTTCATCTTCAACAATATTACATGTATTACATAGCCGTTGTTCGACAGGAGTAATAGGTATAGTATGCCTTCCGGTCTCAATTGCTAGTCTGTGGTCGCTGAGACGTAATTTTTAGAAAAACTGTCGAGCTGGAGATTGTCTACACAATGATAGGTAGGGTTCAAACTCAATATTGGATTTAAACAATCTGTAAGTTCTCAACTTACTCCTGGATCCATTTGATTGCGTATGGACACGAAGCGATAGATCAAAACATGAATTCACATATGAATCTAATGATGTTTTAAGTGAGGAATAATGAATGTTATCTATGTCGGTTATATTTAATTTATCGCTTCGGAAATGTTTCAGTTTGTACAGCCAGCCAGTGTTCTTATCAGCTAGTAGCAATTGTTCCTGGAAGGCATGGAAAGTCAGTCTGTCGTGATATTGCCCAATGTAGTTAAGGTATTTCACGGACCTCAGAGCGACATCGTAAAAGAGAGGGTTTAGGCCCAGCTCAGCTCGAACACCCCAATTGTGTGTTCCTCTGTTGACATGAAGCAACCTCTTATGAAATCTGTTTTGAACTTTCTCAAATGGTATGGTGTCAATGTTTTTGTACTGCAGGGCGTCAACCCCCCAGACCTCAGAGGCGTACAATAATACAGGTTAACTAGTGTTTGGTATAAATGGCATCCTGTTTTTATGGGTACGTGTTTATCAGTTAAATTATTAATCAACGAATACGAAGCACGTGATGCTTTCCGACTTAAATGTTCCATATTTTGCCGAAAGTGTCCCGTTCTGGAAAACACAACTCCTAAATACTGGTATTCGTTTGCTTGACTAATGTTAGTAGTACCAATATTCCACTTCTGGTTAGTATTTTGTGGGCCTTTTTTGAAGACCACCACTTTCGTTTTATCCATATTGACGGACATTTTGTTGTCGTCGCAATAGGCTTGAAGTTTGTGAAGGCAACTCTGTAGTCCTGCCTGCGATTCAGACAGTAACAGGAGGTCATCAGCAAAAAGGAGATGCGATATCATTTGACCATTTATGTTAATAGGCATACATCCATCGTCAAAAAGTTGCATGATGTCGTCGATGAAAATGCTAAAAAGTGTCGGTGACAGGCAGCAACCCTGTCGGACACCCAATTCACTTCTAAAATTTGAGGATATGACATCATTAAATTTTAATCGATATGATAAGTCACTGTATAGTGTTGAAATGAGTCGAAATATTTTACCAGTAATCCCTTTCTTTTTTAATTTAGTAAATAAGAGACTTCTGTCAAAGGAGTCGAATGCTTTGCGAAAATCGACGAAGCAGGAGTAGAGCGGTTTCTTAGAATGACTATATTTATCGATAGCTGTTCGCAAGGTGAATATGTGGTCCGTCGAACGATAACCGGGTCTAAAACCAGTTTGATTTGGACTTATTTGACCAGTATCTTCTATATGTTCAGAAATACGCTTGTTCAATATCTTGGTGAAAAGTTTACCTAATGCGCTGCCAATAGCAATGCCTCTGTAATGTTCAGGGTTGGATCGATCTCCTTTTTTGTGTAATGGAATAATGGTAGAAGTACGCCACTGGGTAGGAAAGTAACCAGTGTCCAAGATGATATTAAAAAGACGCACAGTGTGATCAATGGCACTAGGCAGTACACTTTTCAGCAGCTCATTACTTACTTCATCCTCACCGGGACATTTGTTATTACCTAGTTCAGCAGGAGAATCTTGAATTTCGATGGCTGTAATTGGCGTGTTTAGATTGTTATCATATTCCGCGGACGGATTATCTGGGAGATTAGCGTTTATCGTGTTCTGTTGTGGTTTGCCTAGAAGCTGGGTAAAATGGCTAGCGATTGCTTGATTGTCAATCGGTATCCTGTCTATTTGTTTTTGCGTTCCGCCGAGTTCTTTTAAGAGTTTCCAGTAGTAAGATGCATCACGTTCTTTAGCATCTTGTAGTTTATCTATTAGGCTACTATAGTACTGTGACTTGATTCTACGCACTAAGTTTTTGTATTCTTTTTTAGTTTTAAGATATGACATTCTATAATCGTCAGTCTGTTTATCATAATACAGTTTGTAAACACCTTTCATTTTATATTTAGCCGACTTACAGCTGCCGTTAAACCATTTGTTCTTTTTAGTGGCTTTGTTAATTTTGACCTGTGTTGTTGCCTTGGCACTAAGCAATTGAATTATATCAGTAAAATCGTGTAAGCACTGATTAGCCCTAGCATCTGTGAGAGCAATCGGTAGCATGATAAAGTTGTTAAGTAGATGTTATATCTCATCGCTTCGAAGTTCATGTTGGATTTTATCTGGACTGTTTTTGTTCCATTTTACGTTTGAGTTTGGTTTTGTTAAATGTAATGTTAGTTGTGGATGTAAGCTTGTTAACGGGCATTATCTTGAGCTTTGATAGACCAAATAGTTGGCAATGGTCGGACAGATACAACAAAGGGCATACATGGAAGTATTTTATGTAAGACAGGAACAGTTCCGAGACTATCACGTAGTCATTTGTGCTTCTTCCCTGCCCAGTATGACAAGTAAACTTTCCCAGTTCATCACCGACTGTGCTGCCATTTACTATTATGAGTTTGTTGTTAGTAAGGAGTTCGATAAGTTTTCGGCCAAATGTATTTAATATTGGATCTTGCGATTTACGCGTTGTATGTACATAGTTATAGGTGTCCTCGGGTAGGTCTGGGAGGTGTTGGGAACCTTGTGAAGATATTAACTCGCTCCGAGTTCCGGTTCTGGATTTAAAGTCGCCACCCATCATAATGTGGCCCTTAGTACCATATTTACATAGTATAGCATCCAGTTCCTCAAAAGGATCAGGACCAGTGTAATGTTTCCAGTATGGAGAATTGTCAGGTCGGAAATAAACAATGCCTACACACAAATCGTGCTCAGTGTTAATACAGTTTGATTCGATTCTCACCCATATCATAAGATCAGAAACATTAACAACATGAACATCAAGAGAACTTTTATACAAAATACCAATACCGCCCCTTGGTCTCCGGTCAGAAATACGAGGTGTATTAAAATTCTTAAATTTATAACCAGGAATGTCAACATTAAAATTAGAATGCTGCCACGTTTCTGTGAGACCAATGAAACTAAATTTTCTAACAGCATCATGAAAATCGCGTTTAGAGCGCTTATCTTCATCAAGGCCCTGTGCATTCCAGAAGGAACAACTAAACCACTCCATTCTAATATGTATGCAACTAAAATGGTCTGTCGTAGGCCATCCTACTACCCAAGTTATTCTCATATAACAATTAGAATTGAATCAACCCGTAGAAAGAAATCTATATATATATATATTAACCTCATTCAGATTACACCAAAATATTTCACCGTTTTACTACCTGTACAGGTTTATCAATTATTGAACCTAATATTATTGTTCAGTAAAGCAGAAGTGCCATATACATTCTAGGTGCATATGATTATGCATTTCATTCAATTGATGAAAGTATAGGCTGACTAGTAATCCACATTTGTAATAGAATATGAGTACATCAGTCAATCAAGTACTCCGTGTATGGCATACAAAGTTAATAAACGCATTATTCTGAAATATAGAATTATCTACTATATATGAGCCTATATACAGACCTACCCGGTACTTTTCCAAAAATTTCACCGTTTCGCTCCGGGACCCTTCCCATTGTGATTTTCTTGGCGAGACGAGAAAAGCGAGACCCCACAACCCATAGTAAAGCCCTCCAAAAAATTGACCACCCCTCCCCCATATAACCAGTATGGAGCTATATGGGCCTATATCCAGACCTACCCGGTACTTTTCCAAAGATTGATGTCACAGATAAGCAAAAACACTCCATTCTGATTCTAACCCACACAGGCTTCACTTTGACACCTTCCACGACCCATTCGGACCCATAGCGGTCCATCTCTACGCCAAACACAACCCACATACCCCCAAAATGCCTGCTTTCCATACCACGGCCAGACTGCGCATGCGCGGAATATCGAAAACGGACGAACCATTAGTCCAGTCGGATGCTCCTTCACGAGAGCTTCAAAATAAGACCTCATGCGACAACATAGGATCATTAGGGGCTCACCTAGACCCCAAAACGTCCACCCAGTATGGACCTATACCCCAATAGCCAGTATGGAGCTATATGGACCTACCCAGGCCTCGGTGAACTTTTTCAAAAAAATTCACCGTTTCGCTCCGGGACCCTTCCCATCGTGTTCTAAATGACGAAACGTGAAAAACAAGACCCCACAACCCATAGCAAAGCCCATGAAAAAAATTGATCATCCCTTCCCCCATATCGCCAATATGGGTCTATATGAGCCTATATACAGACCTACCCGGTACTTTTCCAAAAATTTCACCGTTTCGCTCCGGGACCCTTCCCATTGTGATTTTCTTGGCGAGACGAGAAAAACGAGACCCCACAACCCATAGTAAAGCCCACGAAAAAAATTGACCACCCCTCCCCCATATAGCCAGTATGGAGCCATATGGGCCTATATCCAGACCTACCCGGTACTTTTCCAAAAATTTCACCGCTTCGCTCCGGGACCCTTCCCATTGTGATTTTCTTGGCGAGACGAGAAAAACGAGATCCCACAACCCATAGTAACACCCACGAAAAAAATGACCACCCCTTCCCCCATATAGCCATACCCATACAGGCATTTTCCCGTATATTGTATATTGTACGAGTCTACAAAAGTGCATCAAGAGTTACCTCCCCATTGGAACTCTTCTGTGTTGGAGGTAGTTTTCCTTTCCATCGATCACATGATCGTCACGTGACAAAGTACCCCCTTAAATTTTACCCGGGGGAACAAATAAGTAGGTCAATGGGTATTTAAATCAGTTTTCTTTTCTTCTGGACCCGTTGAAGGAGAACCCAAATGGTCGGAGGTCCTTTTAGGATAAGAAATTGTTCATGATTCTTAGTAATGTGCCATCTACATCATGTAGATACTTCAAACGGTTGCGGAGATATTGGAGTTTGAAATACAGATCTGATATTCATGGCTTCTATGCAAATGAGATTTTGTGATGTCAGCAAGTGAATTTAAGATGATGAGCTAACTATATGTTAGAATAATCACAGAGCTAGCCTGGTAATCTGGCCTATCAACGTACTAACCACGTCTGAGCCAACTACTTACATGATTCCGCCAGCTGTTCTTTCAACGAGTAGTTCCATACCCGAAAGGCAATCACCGTCTCCAGAAGGTCATTACCCAAAACGGATCAAGCGAGGGATGCCAACTGATCGTTTGATTTTGTGACTCTAACTCGACTGTGTCAAGCTGAGACTCTGTTAGTGTCTCTAAATGTAAATGCACCGCAATTCAGCTCAACATCTTGGCTACATGATATACTTCTCCAAACGTTAGACCTATATATTCCCAGAAAATGTGGACTTGCAGTCTGTTGATCATGTGACTTTTGACGACTTGAAACAAGTGATTACATATTTCAGTTTATATAATGTCCCGCAAAGTATAATCTGTTGAGTTGTTTAGTTGATACATGTAGCCCTTGGGCTGTATGGAATCCTCTAAAAATAAATAAAGCATTATATTAAATTATATTATATTATACATGTGACTTTTCACGTCTCAGTTGAATTTGAACGGAGAGGAGTGTAATGTATGCACCTTCAGTATATTCTTATAACGTTAATACCTGCAATAAAAACTCTACAGTTATAACTCCCCTACATGTATATTGTGTTTCTCTGGTATCTGATACGAGAATATACCAGGTCGCGATTACATTTGTTTCCATGACCTTTCAATCGCGGTGGAAATCTTTACACCGCAGTGGAATCCGCTTCGTTCACACCGCGGTGTAAACGTTTCCAAGGATTTTGTTTGGTTTTGGGTGAAAAAAAGGGCAAAGAAATCGTGATGACGTTACTAGGAATGCGGTCATGTGACGCTCTCTGGCATCTAAGGTAAAATATTATCATTGAAAAAAATAGTTTGCTTCCCAATAGCTCCATTATTTTCGTTATGCTTGAGGCTATATCTTTGGTTCCAGCACTACCATAAAATGTAACAAATTGAAGACGGCCTCTATGATGATGTCACAGTGACGTCATAATACAAAACTAAGCAATTTTATAGATGATTTTTCTGATCAATTTGTTTCAACTTTTTTATCTGTGAAATTTTCTTCGCTTAGACAGCCTTGTAAAAATTTAAGAAATAATGTTTTCATAAGCGTGCTAAATCGTTAATTTACACACGGTTAGTGTGGGAAAGTTTATATTTTAGGGCAAGGGCGAAGCCCACGCCCTAAAATTTATAAACTTTCCCACACTAACAGCGCGTAAATTAACGATTTAGCACGCTTATGAAAATCGCCCTTGCCCTAAAATATGAACTTTTTCACACTAACCATGCGTAAAATAACGATTTAGCACGCTTATGAAAACGTTATTTCTATTCTATTGCACTACTCAAATTGATTATCAACAAAGATTACAATGAAAGATTGAAAAATATGGTAAACGTTCACAACCTTTCTTCCCTTTGTTGAAATGTGCCGTCCGCCACGGTTGGCAGGGTGTCAATATCATTGGACGAGTTTATGTGGTCTCTCAGAAGGGGGAGCAGTGAAACGTAAATGCAACCACGATGGAACCAACAGTTAAACTTGAGACAGAAATTACGTCTTTAATAAATATTAATTTACAGCTTTTTCTCAAACAATGAAAATTGTTGGCAGTAACCCTATCTGGGCTGGGGGGGACCATTATGGCCCCCCTACCAAACTTTCTGCGCTATATCCGGAACAACAAAAAACGGAGAGCTGAAACTCCGCGACTTTATAGTTTGTCATATTGGGGTCATTTTGAGCCTATTTGCATATCCCCCCGAGCAGAGGATCATGGGTAAATCCAAGATGGCGGCCACATGGGGTAGCAGAAAAGTGATATTTTGGTCATATTTCTTCAAAATTTCTGATTTTCCGCTATGAAAAGTCGGCAAAAGCTATTTATTTCACATCACATTAATATTTACTAATTTATCATGCAGTTTTTATGAAGAAATTGCAAAAATCAAAAAAATCGGAAAATCTGACCGAAAAATCAACCAAAAATGTCGATTTTGAAAATGACGTCACTGTGACGTCATCAAAGCGGCCATCTTGAATTTTTTGGTAGAGCTTGACCCAAGGGTATGGTGTGATAAGTTTCAGCCTCCTAGCTCAAGGGGTAAGAAGAATAATTAGGGGGGGGCGGGTTCGCCCCCCTTCCCCCCCCCAGGCCTGGACAGGTCCCAAAAAGCCCAGGCCAGGCAGGGTTAACTAGGTAGGAAATTTATGTTCGCGATGCTATTGGAAACATTGGCATATTGGAAAAAAACCTCGCCAAGAACAGATGTGAAATTACAAACATTTGATGTCGTTTGTAATTTATGTGGCCTGTAACCGACATCACATCAATGATAGACACACCCGCCTGAAGCAGAACCGTGGCAGTTGTTGATCTCAAGCAATGATTGGTGTAACGGGTAATCTTTAGATGTATTTATTTATAAGACTTGATTATAATATAGAACGAATGTGGTACATTTATATATCCGTATTTCCCATTTCGTTTGCCTGCCAGATCTCTTAATTTCTCATCGTCTACCTTTGTTCAGCTGGTCACACTCGTGCTGTGTCTCATTTAAAACAGCAAGAAGATATTCATCATCTGCGTCTCTCCTAAACTTTTCGATCTCCGCTTCTCTAGATAATTCATATCTGAAAGCACGTCTTGTTTCTCCTGTTGATCTGTTTCTTGTGTACACTCGTATGTCCCAATTGGTTTGTAAATATCTGCGATTATACATTTTCTGCCTTTAAATAAAGTAAAGTTCCTACTTACAGGGTATCCATTCTATTTGTTTATTCGATTGTACATGCAGGCAGACAAGACTTTGTCCTGCCATTTATCACCCGCCCTGTGAAATGGATTCTCCCGAGCGAACACCTGTGCGTGTCAAGATCATGGGTGTAGATTTCATACGTCAAGTTCTTAACCGTGCTAAATCGTGTAATAATTGCACGGTTATCAGTGTGTAATAGGTGTAAGTGTTATAGAATAGAAAATTATCATCTGATGAGAAATAAAATATTATTGGGCACTTTCACGTTGACAAATACACCAATTTTGAAGAACATACGACAAAAACGTAACTTTCCAGCTACACCACCATTCTGAATTTACACATGATGGTCTTTTCCGAGAATTAAATGGACCTAATATTATTTGCTATATAGACACAGAGTGCCAGCTCTCAACAGTGGCGAGCACCAGAGAAAAGTTTGTTGGGAAGAGCGGGAGCGGAGCGGGCGTGGATGGAGCTGTATCCACCAATAACAATTGTACACATGATCCTCCCCATTCAGTATCATTTTTCTAATGGTGTACCTGCAGAACCCGCATATAATTGGAGTAGTACACGGGTGCTGAACCATGCACATGTAAATGTAATGGTCTTATCATCCAGTGGGAATTAGATGTAGTTTCAGACACATCCCCCAATCTGCCTCTGAACCTGAAATCGTCCTAAGCACTCAGTCATGTCAATAGCGATGGATAGGAGTACACGTGTTATTTTAATTCCTCAATGTTCCTATCGCTCAATGGGCGTTAAATGCACTTTCTGGTCCTTTTCCTGTGTCTATTCATCCTTTCAGATACCAAAAGCTATCCTGAAAATGTTTGACAGCCTATTGATCGAAAAAAGAAAAACAAAAACAACAAAACATTGCGGGCCCCTATTTTCTCCTTTGGTATTCCCACAGCTATCTTGAAATAGTCTCATCAAAATTCGATCAAAGCTGTGGTCATTCAATGACAAATATAGACCAGTGATATAACACGTTATACAGATATTGCATGCTTTGAGGTGTGATATCACGATTTGGCAGCTCCCGAAGGTGATGTTCAACGAGTGCGGATGAAAAAAAACCATAAACAACACAAATCCATGATTTCGGTCAAATTTTCATCAGTTGGTAACGTAAAATGCTTTCCGTCTGTACACGCCATCGTGATTACAGCGGAATGACAGCACAACAGACGACAATGCCACGAAAGAGTCTGTTTACGGGCGGTAACTGAGCGAGACCGTGTCACTTTGCCTCTGTTGTGTGACGTCAGCGCGTGATCGTGTGATATCGGCGCGAGATCTTGGGACATCACATTGGCGAGCTGTTTTTTCGTCAGACATCGAGAATTGCGGGATATCAAGTGATGGTGTCTCAACCAATTAAAATAAACGAATACACTGTGAGGTATAACAACGCTTGTATGTTGCATGTTATCGGTTCCCATATGGCATTAAATGCCATTTTGATTTCTTCTTGGTTTTGTAATCCATTCTCTGATCATAGAGCTCTGTTAGCTATCATGACGTAATTTCACCACCTTATTTTAGGGTCACCCTCACGGATTCCAACACTCTTCAGATGAACTTTCGTACTATTCTGTCCAAGACTGTGTCTATGTACGGAGGTCACAAATAAACAAAGATAGACGTGTAAAAGTAAACACGGCCCGTGTAACACTCGTTAATCCAGCTATTCTTCTCTCAAACTTAAAAGTAGAAAGATTGAAATTGGAGCGATATGCAAGAGGTGGGATAAATTGACGTCTGGCGACTAAAAAGCAACCATATAACCCCACAGGAAGCTAAGTGGTATATAAACGGGATCTGAGGGCCCATTTTGGGCAGATAACTCTTTTGAACAATTCCTGATTATCTCCCCTCATTCGCACATTTCTGCCCCTAAATGGACCTCCAGATCCAGATCAACGTTAATTGTTATCGCATCGGTCATATCCGGGAATCTCCGGCAATGTTCGTCCATCTCCTGGAATATAATGCTACATGTATAAGCCCCATACATGGCCATACAGCGAGAGAAGGGGAATCCCCCTGGTCCTAGCTGGAGTCGAACCCGTACTGCGCGCTTCAGAAGCGGGCACGTTATCCATTGCACCACGAGTCAGCCCATACTAGGCTAGATTGAAAATACCCTAATATACCTACCAGAGGGCAGATTTATATACGGCTATGGTGTAGGTCCAATCGGGAACCCACGCATGGACATTTGAGGTATGGTGTGTGGTATCTTGTTTTTCTGTCTTTCACCACGTGGAAGGCGATGGCAGGGGTCTCGAAGCCATGGGCTGACTTCTGTTGAAAAGTTCTGATTGCGCATCCGTCGTCCATAGGCAGGCCTGTGTGGGACGTTTTGGGACGGACGCGGACCAGACAGTATTAGCCCAAATGGGCCATGGGAGGTGTAAATAAGTAGCACTCGTGGGGTAGCGTCCGACTCGATGGATATGGCGTGGAACTGACGTAATTCTGTACATGCGCAGCAGAAATATAGTATGGAGAATAGAGGTTTTGGAGTCGAGGGGGGAGCAGTATTTGGTCCGATTGGGCCGCGGGAGGTGTCATAGTGAAGCACTCGTGGAGGAGCGTCCGACTGAATGAGTATGTCGTGGAACTGACGTCATTCTGCGCATGCGCGGTAGACAAAGGGCAAGGAAATAGACGTGTTGGGGTCCAGGTTGACCCGTAGTGCTCCGATTGGGTCGTGTGAGGTATTAATTTGAAGCACTCGTTGGGAGCGTCCAACGGCGTGGGTCTGGGGTGGGAATATAGTCCATCTGTGCATGCGCAGTAGAAAAAGGGTATTTGAATGGACGTTTCGGGACCGCGACGGACCAATATTGGCCCGATTAGGCTGCGGCAGATATCAAAGTGAAGCACTGGGGGGGGGGGGCATCATCCGACTGGACTAGTGTGTCGTCCTTTTTCAACATCATGCGCATGCGCAGGCAGGGAATTATGAGAAAAGGGCATTGGAAGGGACGTTTTGGGGTCCCTATTGATCCGAATGGGTGTGGAGTATCAGTTTGAAGCACTCGTGAGGGAGCGTCCAACTTGATGGGTGTGGGGTGGGAATATCGTCTATCTTCGCATGCGCAGTAGAAAAAGTGTATTTGAGTGGGCGTTTTGGGTCGCGACGAACCAATATTGACCAGAATGAGCCGTGGGAGGCGTCAAGCTGAAGCATTCTTGGGGGCCCATCCGAATGGACTAGTGTGTCGTCCATTTTCAACATCCTGCGCAGGCAGGAAATTATGGGAAAAGGGCATTGGAAGGAACGTTTTGGAGTCGAGGTGGACCCTAGTGGTTCGAATGGGTCGTGTGGGGTGTCAGTTTGAAGCTCTCATGGGGTAGCGGTGTGGAGTAAAAGTAGCGCAATGGTGCACATGCGCAGGCAGGGAATGATGGAAAAGGGCATTGGAATGGACGTTTTGGGGTCGATTTGGGCTCAAAGTGGGCGTACTGGGTCGGGAAGGGTACCCCCATGTGACGAGCTCCTCCTGGTCGATCAAGTCATGGGTGGGTGTATGTTTTCTCTGAAATGAAACACGGACTTTACACCTGGTGAGTCGTAGAAGTAGGAATGTTATTGAGATTGTGTAGTCTCTCAATTCCCGACACCAAATCAAGGAAAGTAATCCAGTTTAATAGTAGAGGGAGCAGAAACCCAGTGTATTTGCCATTTGACCTCTGTGAAAAGTTTTACACTAATGTCTTAGGGACGCGTTTGGTGGAGGTGGGGCCTTGTTCGAACTGGCAACCTGGTAGAGTTATCTGTGTGTGTGTGGTGGTGTTGGTGGTGTGGTGTGTTTTTGTGGTGGTGTGTGTGATGGTGGTAGTGGTGTGTGGTGTGTGGTGTGTGTGGTGGTGGTAGTGGTGTGTTGTGTGTGGTGGTGGTAGTGGTAGTGTGTGGTGGTGGTGGTGGTAGTAGTGGTGGGTGGTGGTGGTGATCGCCGTGGTGATCTGTACATATAGGTATTACCACGTGTCCCTCACCAGTCCATATGTATTGGCCTTCTCTCGTCGCGACAATGCTCAGGCACATTCAATGCAAACACAACCAAGAAACACCACCGAGCCAAGAATATACCTACCAGAGGGCAGATTTGTATACGACTATGGTGTAGGTCCAATCGGGAACCCACGCATGGACATTTGCGGTATGGAGTGTGGTATCTTGTTTTTTCTGTCTTTCACCACGTGGAAGGCGATGGTAGGGGTCGCGAAGCCATGGGGTGACTTTTGTTGAAAAGTTCTGATTGCGCATCCGTCGTCCATAGACAGGCATAGAAGAAGGGTCCCTGAGTTATAACCGTATATTCTGACGGCCTCATTATTTTTCACGAAAGCTACGAGGTTTCGTACACGGTAGGGTAGACCCACGTGGGGTCATTATTTATTCACAAATGCGTATCTTTTTGACCAATCAGAAAGCCGCGCGGTTCCGCAGTGTTCATAATGTGTGAATATATGTATCTATCACTCACAATAGCGTGGGGCGATAGTCCAGTGTCAAATGATTGTAATCTACATATGTGTACCAGTTTTATTAGTCCCTAGGTTTTGTTGTTGTTTTTTTCTTTTTCACCCGGTCTTTAAATTAGCCCAGAATGCACTGAACATATATAGGAGTCGGATTAATTTTTTATATGTACCCTGGATATATATTGTTATACGAAGCAGGTATCCTGGCTTTAATGCGCTCAGTCCTTTTTTTTATTTTCCCTAGATTTATTTAATTTTCGCGGGGTCAGTATAACAAAATATCACCCTCTGTATATTAGATCTGAGTTCAAATATTTTTTTTAAATATCGAGGACAACTAAAATATAGAATAATTGCGCACAGCTAGAAGTTTTCTCCTTCGGAGGATATGTTTATCCCTTAAAAGGTCTGTTATGGAATTTTTCGCCGTCTTCGGTCGCTTTACTGGTTGATGTAATAGTCGGACTGGGGCGATGGCGCCAGTAGAAGGCCACTTCGGCTGTTGTTGTTGTTGTCCACCGGTCTTGGGGGATCCGCCGTAACTCACCCTGTGGGAAAGGTGCTCTGCGCGTACCAATTGATCGCCGGCAGGCCAACATCGGTTGTATAAATGGCCCTGGGTTTTCCCACCTCCGTCGGCGTCCTGGACTGGCTGGGCTGAACCGGTGACGGCAGCTAGGGGTCCACTTCAGCTGTTGTCGGCCGGCCTTGGGAGGATCCAAGCTGTTTTTATCGGTGGTGGTGGTGGATATTTTCTTCAGGGCAGCCGCCCTACGCCGGCCCTCTGCTATCTCTTTCCCAGCCGATATGATCTCCCATACTGGCATCCGCCCCACTGAGTTCTTGGTTCTGACCCAGTCCGTTGGTAGTTTACCTGTCTTGCTATTTTTTGCCGCTGCGGTAATTTTAGCATCTCAGTCTTCTTCGTGCGTGTTGCTCATCTTGGAAGTTTTGAGAGGTGTGGTGACTGGAGGTTTTTTTTGATTGATTGAAATTGCAGTTTAAGGGCCGCTTCCCGTACGGATTTCGCAGCCCATCAACTCAATGTTTTATTTTAATTACGCGTTACATTTCTTAGTTTGTTAAAGATGTTTACAAGCGCTGTATAATCAAATAAACAAATAAATAAGTAAATAAATATATAAATAAATAAATAAGTAAATAATAACATGACAGTGTGACTAACGTCACTGGACCTACGAAATAGGGTTTGAGATAATTTAAGTGTGTACTCGAGAGATGACTTGGGGGCCCTGTGTGCTACCATGAGAGAATTTATATAGCGTCTCTAATTGACAGTGGGAACTATTAACTTTTCCAGATGTCACCGCTGGCGAGTGATTAACGTAGCAACTATTATCGCCCTCAGTTTCTATTACCCTGGACACTGATCAGCCCAGCAGTACAGCACGAAGTGTTGGGGGAAGAGTCCGAGAGAGCGGGGATTCCCCCCCCCCCCCTCGGCATTAGGCGATTTTTTTTAAATTAGCGTAGGGAATGATGCTCTGTCAGAGCAGTTGAGAAGTAAATGTTTGTAGTCCTAAATAAGACAGGAAACTGGATAAGAAACACAAATTTGAAGTGAGAAAGGTCAAGATCAGAGATTTGTTAGAATGCAAGAATCAAATCAGGCATCACTAGCGAGCCATTCTCCATGGATATATTTATTTGGCATTCAACTTCAAGGTACCTCATCTGAAGAGAGTACATAATAATAATCAATGAACAATAAAACACACACGAACAAAATAAATAACTGGCTATAGGTTACTGAATTTAAAACACAACGATGATTTTATTATCGATTTATTCAGTAATAGCAGATAATAGGGTCATTGTTGTGTTTAAATTTAGTAATTTCTCTCATAAAATCCAGCCATTTTTTATTTCTTTTTGAGGTAGAACATTTTTTAACTAATGACTGAACTGAAGAAATGATGCAATGTTGTATAGGCTGGATATATAAAACGTGCAGTATAATATGCCTTCAATCTCAAAGGAATTCCAAGACCAGCAAATGAGTGAAAACGGATACCATCGGAATGTGTTTCAACATTACAATGTAAGTTAGACTAAAAATAGATTACTCAGGAATCTCCAGCTTAATACTGAATTCAAGTGTACTGTTAAACTAGCCATATTATAGATATCTCATAGTACATGTAGATCTAATAGACCGATTACGACGTACGAGCGAGCGCACACATGCATGTGTGCTTTTAATATAGATATAATTAAAATATTTTTTGGAAGCTGACGTTTTAGAACAACAACAACGACCACCGAAAGCCAACAAAAGATTTACCTTCATTGGACCTCTGACGCTTCTGTGAGAAGAAGTTTTTCAAAGTTGCTTGGCGATTCATGACATTGATTTATAAAATACATGTCAAGTGATATTCGTGGCTCGGTAAAACTTCGCAGCAGACGAAATAACAACATCCATTCTCCGATCAAATGATTTGCTTCCTTCATGTATCGTGGCATATACAGCTCGCCTGACGCGAGATTCTGGGATTTCGGTAGCCTTCCGCAATACCACCGGCTAACAGCGACCAGCATGATCACGAGGGTTCCCGAATATTTCCAACAATTTACGGCAGATGTTCGGGAAGCGTGGCGTGGACTATTAGGGAAAAAATGGCGGAGCTACCTGGAAACGTATAATGCCGACATATTTTGGCAAGTACCATTAAAGTTACTGATATTTTCGAGAGCTGGGCGCATCATTTTTTTTTTTGCTTTAGTGCTGGGCGGCCGAAGTTAGTCCCAGGCGCTTAAAAGTCACAGTGAAAAATACAGCCAAGGGTTCCTGATGGGCATGACAGTGCACTCGAGTCATCAATAAATAATAAAAAATTAATTATAAATCAAATTTTCATCAGAATTCGATCAGCTCAGAACTTGCTGGTAACAATGCCCTAATGCACGCTCATGCCAAAAATAAAGGTTCTAATGTCAACGGTTCTCCTTATTTTGCCGACGAAAGGATTCGGATGGACTGACTGACTCATTACCGGACAATTTGCGATCTGTAGCCTACTTCGTAGGAATAAAAGGGCGGATGGAGATATACATGGCAGTGCGACTAACGTCACAGGACCTACGAAGTACAGTAGGCATTAGGACTCGAACGCGAACTGAACTCTTGGAAATCCCCACACCCAGTTGAAATCCTGCCTATATTAAGATGGGCACCGCCCAAGTCAGAATCGCCAGTGATTTTCATCAAAAATCACCAGAAATTTTCATCAAAAGTAGGTCAGCTCAGAACTTGTTGGTAACAGTCTCCTAATGCGCCTTCATTCCAAAATAAATAACGATCGCCGATTTAATTTTACAATTTTTTAATTAAAGGAAACAGATTGAATAATATAGGTTCAGTAGATTTCAAGCTTTACGTGTGAAAATACATTTACATATCTTTAATGGTTTTCAGTGCCCTTGTCCAGGATCAAAACAACTTTTTGAATCACATTATTTTCTCAACAATACAACAAATTTTTATATATAGTACTATAGTAGAAAGGTAGCATTTATGTAGTTTACGGTAATTCAACTCCAGATCAACACCTTCTATGCACAAGATAATAATGATTCTATGTCATTCTCCTGAGCATAACCGGTACAAAGACATACAGTGGGACAGGGTATTTTTAGCTCTGGGTAATTTGACCTGAATTTGAAGCTGATACACGTTAAAGGCTATAGTCCACATATAGCTACATGTATAACAATATACTGAAGTGTTAATTATCAATCTAATTTAAATCAGAATTATTTCAGATCAGAACTTGCTGGTAACAATGCCCTAATGCACGTTCATGCCAAAAATCAAGGTTCTAATGTCAACGGTTCTCCTTATTTTGCCGACGAAAGGATTCGGATGGACTGACTCACTCACTCATTACCGGACAATTTGCGATCTGTAGCCTACTTCGTAGGAAAATAGAATAGAAGAATTGTCTATGTACAGGTTCATCGCTTGGTTTTTGATTAGGTTACATGAGCAGTGTGACTAACGTCACAGGACCTACGAAGTAGAGTAGGCATTAGGACTCGGTCGCATTTTCATTGAGATATGATGTGACCCTTCCCTACGGTACGTTTCATCATAATATGGTACATGTACAACCTTCCATAACAGCCATAGGTTCTCTAATATAACATGCCTTTTGTGAGACTGAGCAAGATTATATTCTGGGTATTTATATATTTACATCGATGTGTTCGTGCCACAAAAAATGAAAGTATATTGGTGAATGTTCTGGTCATTTAGTGATCCGGCCCTGGTACATCGAGCAGTTGAATAGACTCGGAGTTAAACACATTAATACTGTTGCTTCACCAGCCTCCGTCTATAAATAGTTCGCTCAGCTGTATTGAGGTCGCTGTCCTCATATCTGGCCATTGAATCCAACAGCGAGAGAGCACCAGGCATGCCAGGTCTGTTCCCTATTTCCCAAATTCCATGGTGTCATGTTTCCCTCGCTTAAATGATCGGACTTTTCTCCGTATGATATATACTGAAGTGTTAATTATAAATCTAATTTTAATCAGAATTATTTCAGATCAGAACTTGCTGGTAACAGTGCCCTAATGCTCGTTCATGCCAAAAATCAAGGTTCTAATGTCAACGGTTCTCCTTATTTTGCCGACGAAAGGATTCGGATGGACTCACTCATTACCGGACAATTTGCGATCTGTAGCCTACTTCGTAGGAATATTGGTAAGTATGTGTTCATTGTATATTGTAGTCGCGTGGGTGATTCCTTTGTCTTTGTACCCCTCTGTACACACAACGCCGTCCAGAAAAAACTGGGAGAACCATAGGCGGGTTCTTCCAGAAATCTGTGCCTGTAACAATTGCTTGGAGTGGGTATTGGGGTACAGGATGGCAGGTCTACATCCTATATTGGTGAAAGTCAAAGGATCATATTTGCATTAGACAATCGTTACATCGGTGGCATCTCAGGTGTGGCACATCTGATCTGTGTTGTCTTCAGTGAGTATGGTTTCAATTGTCCGTGGTTGTGGTAGGCATTGTGCGATTTGGTTTGAATGTAGAAGCTGCTCTTGTTTCCGTTGATTGTCCGCGGTCAAGGTGTGGGTTTTGGTGATTCCACTGAAATGGCTAGGTCAGGGTGGTTTCTGGGGTGTTGTCATCCACGGTGCTGTTTTATAATATTTGTCGTCATCGGTGTTCTGTTTCATGGCTGGTCTTACTCGTCTGTGGTCTTCAGTATGCTGTGCCTGTATTACAAAGAATAGAAGAGTTTGTAGTTTCTTGTTTTCTGGTGTTATTTTTTGCCACCGACTGGCACTATCGTGATCTAAGTCATACATGATCAATAGCAATAATTAATTAGGTACTAAATATTATAAATAAAAATATTATTATAATTAAAGCCGATTGTGAATGTTTGATATAACCTCCAGTCTTCTGCCCCTGCTAGAAAACCGGACGGTTAACATTCGTTAACGAGGGTTGGAAATAAGGGAACACAATTTGATCGGTGCTCATTATTAGGAGCTTTTAATTTGATCAGTGAATTTGTCTATGTTATTGCTATGGCATTTTGATTGGTTAGTGTCCAAATTTGATCAGTCATTTCTGATCACTGACCCTTATTTCCGCCCCTGTAAAATAGTTTTGACTCTAAGCGTGCTACATTTATTTAAATTTGGTCCTAGGTTTCTTGGCGTAACCATATAGTATTAAATGGTAGAGTGATAGTCAGTCGATTTGATGTAAGCTAGTAAGGTGGAGTATACTTTGTTTGTAAGGTACGTCACCCACCATGTCCGCCGTGCCCTGAACCCACGCTATGACGTCAGCCAGTTATGAATAAGTAATAAAGCTGCACTATCCCGCTTTCTGATTGGTCAAAAATGAGCCTACGCTATGACGTCAGCCAGCTTTGGTACGGAGGCCCCCATTCTTGGCGCAGTTCCAGAAAATCCTCCAACTGCACCGGTTTTTCCAAAACATCCATTTCCGGTGCTTTCCACTGGTCATCCTACGCTGAAACCAAGCGGCGTTACAGTGGGCTGCAAGAGCATCAATTTGTATCCAAACACGGCTGTCAAAGCCCGATTCCCCTAAGAAATCGTGTAGCAAGTTGAGATATTTTGGCAGTTATGTAATCATATGCATTACGCGGGACGGTTTTTCGTTATTGTGTCAGCGTGCAACACTCGCAGGCAAATACTGTTTCAGACGAATTTGCCTGCGAGCGTTTTGTGTGCGCGAGTATCACCACTGAAAAGAAGTAGTGTGAGGGTATTTGCACGTTGATTTATGCCTGTCTTTCTTTCAGGTTGGTGATCAACGAAGAAAATGACTCATCAATGTGATGAATTCGTTGTACCAGTCTTTTGCCTGGGTATACATGCTGGTATTTCGTCTCGAAGACAAATATTTTGACTAGCCCTGCAGAGCCTCACGCGGCCTCATTATTTATTCATGAAAGACGCGAGGTTTGGAACGGAACCAGGTAGACCCACGTGGGTGAGTCTACGCCATGATGCCAGCCAGCTTTGGTATGCGGGCACTCGTTCTTGGCACAGTGCCAGAAAAAATCAGCCACTACCCCGCAGGCACTCGTTCTTGACGCAGTGCCAGAAAAATCAGCCCACTGCCGCGGTTTTTTTTCCAAAACATTCATTCCCGGTGCCTTCCGCTGACTATTCTGCGCTGAAACCATGGTAGCGTTACTGTGGGCTGCAAGAGCTTCAATTTGGCACCAAACCCGGCTGTCTAAACCCGATTCCCTTAAAATCGCCCACAAACATCAACCACTGCGTCGGTTTTTCCAAAAGAGCCATTTTCCGGTACCATTCCATGGACTGCGATAGCTTCAATTTGAGACCAACCACTGCCCTTTAGGTCGATTTCCTAAAAACAAATCGCCTACAAGCGGTCCAGGTGCTGCCTGTGCGGGATTAAATCGGCGCGATATAGGTCATGTACGGGCCAATTTGTTCGTTCTTGGGCTGAAATGAAAGCTCTCAGCGAGTACATTAATACTCAGTTGGTTTCAGGATGGTATTTCCATATCGTCACCGAAAATATTCACATGTCCCAGGCATTACTTGATCGACCTCGAAGAGTTCTTCTCTAGGACACCTCCCACGGCCCAATAGGACCACTATGGGCCCATCTTTTCCCCAAAACGTATATTTTCATGCCCTCAGATCGATTGATATAACAACAACAGAGTGAGGCTAATGGTGTACAAACGACCTTATATTACCACTTCGTCACTCACACTCACTCACGCATCTTCGAATAGTGCGTGCATAACATACTGACACCTTCCACGGCCCAATCGGACCAATATTGCCCCCCTCGAACCCAAAACGTCTATTCCCATACTATTTTTCTACTGCGCATGCGCAGAATGACGTCAGTTCCACGCCGTACCCGTCTAGTCGGACGCCCCCCCCCCCCACGAGTGCTACTGAATGACACCTCCCACGGCCCATTTGGGCCAATACTGCTCTCCCTCGGCCCCAAAACGTTCCCGCCTATGGACGACGCATGCGCAGTCAGAACTTTTCAACAAAAGTCACCCCATGGCTTCGAGTCGAGACCCCTACCATCGTCTTCCACGTGGTGAGAGACAGAAAAAAACAAGATGCCACACCGCAAATGTTCATGCGTGGCTTCCCGATTGAGCCTACGCCATAACAGTACATATATCTACTCTCTGGTAGGTGTATTAATGTATTTTCAACGTTGCCTAGTATGGGCTTACTCGTGATGCGGTGAAGCGCGCAGTACGGGTTCGACTCCACCTAGGACCAGGGGGATTCCCTTCTCTCGCTGTATGGCCATGTATGGGGCTTATAACATACCATTATATTCCCGGAGATGGTCGGACATTGACAAAGATTCCCGGACATGACCGGTGCCATAACAATTAACATTGATAAGTAGTAAACGTGGATCTGTAGGCCCATTTAGGGACAGAAATGTGTGAATCAGGGGAAAGCATCAGGAATTGTTCAAAAGAGTTATCTGCCCCAAAATAGGCCTCCAGATCGCGTTTATATGCTACTAAGCTACCCTCTGCACCTCGCCCTGTAGAGACGAGAATACGGTAGATTCTTTGGACGTAGCCTTAGTATCCTTGCCGCGCTTTTGTTGCAGCTGTTCTTGTGGCCTAGCAGCGGCTTAAGCGAAATTAGATACGCTAGCTCGGGAGCTCTTATGATAGATCAGCTCAAACAAATAACTCGTCGGATGTTAATAGATGAGCATCGAGGATGTCTGACGAAACAAGAATTACAAGCGTCTAGTCCGTCATTCATAATCCAGCCGTCGTCCATTAGAGAATATCCGCGTCCATAATCCAAAGACCTATTCCATTTCCATATAACAGTATTAGCACCAAATTCAAAAAGACAAAGGTATACATAAACATAGGCTTGTTTCCTGCAAGAGAGAAGCGGTCAACAATTTTCAATGATGCCGGCAAGACATCATGATGTTCCAAAATATCAAATCCGTATCGCTGATCAGTATTCTTATTCCCAGAAAAACTAACCTGTCCAGGCTTGGATATTTTCATCTTATTTTTCTATTTTACGAGATGAAAAGCTGAATTGTCAAGTTTTACATGGACTGTTCCCTTTTACACAGGCGATTGTGTAAACCTAATTTGCATAGGTGGTTTCAGTCACCCCCTCCCTCCTCAAAGAACTTTACACTGATGCTCTGAAACGAAGAATCACTGAGAGCTGTTACTTAGAGCAGTTATAACTTATAATATTGAGGTTATTTTGAGCCTGTTGCATAATACTCAGAGCACAGCAAAAATTCAAAATGGACGACATTAGGGTGTACCGGAAAGTTCTGTTTCGTCGTATTCCTTCAAAATTAATGCCTTCGTCTTCGTCAAAGTGCTCAAAAATATTTTATTTCAAATAAGATGATTATTTACTAACAGGCAGGTTCAGCGAAGAAAATTATACAAATTAAAAATTGGAAAAATCGGTCCGAAAAATCATCCACAAAATGGTTTATTTTTAGAATATGACGTCACTGTGATGCCATCATGCAGCCATCTTTGTGATCTTTTTACATTATTTGGTAGCGCTGGAGTCAGCGATACAGTGTGGTAAGTTTCAGCTTCCCAGCCTAAATGATAATGAAAATAACGGAGCTGTTCGAAGGTTAACTATTCTTTAAATAACAATATTGCCCCCCAGATGCCCTTTTGTAAATGCCGTCATTTACATCTGACGACGATACAGCTCACCAATCTCCAATGTACGAGTTGTCACAGCGAAACAGCTCACCAATTACCAGTATACGAGTTGTCAGAGCATTTCCATCATAGCTCTCTAGATTTGTATCTAATACCGCTTATGCCGGTGCTAGGGGCCGTGTGGTCATATCATCCAAATTGCCACATGAACAGGTACAATAAAAGCGTACCTGAGATACAACACATATCACGAATTGCTAGATTCTTGGTATGTGCTTTAGAATAGGTTAACCAGAGGACTATTCTGTGAAGTCATGTGACGCAGTCAGTATGTCGGCACCTCTTCCCACTTCCCTTATATGTGTTGTAATTTGTTTACTCTGGCTTTCCCTTCGTGTTAATCTCTGATAATATCCGGTAATGTCCGGTAACTTACGAAGGTCAATCTTTATTCAACTTTTGTTGCGTCACTTCCGGTTTATCTTTGTTGGAGGTCAACCCGGAGGGAAATTGTTCCCCAATCACTACAATGTTAATTGCATGTCAGGACAAGTCAGAGCTTGTATATATAGGCTGGCTGCCTTCCCAGTAGACAGGTCATGACCAGCATTCATTTCGCTGCCGATACGGGCGTAATTCGAATTCAAATTCTATTGGATGATCATTTTAGCTGCCAGTGTGGTTATCACAGTTCGGAACGCTTTTCATTGGCTAATGATCGTTCATTCTCCGGATCTGTGGACGTTTATTCGGACCCGATACATTCCGCAATGCGGGGAAGACCAGATCCAGACAGAATTTTCAACCCAAGATGCCGGTGTGATAGCTGCGAATGTCATGGCTAAGGGTGTCCTTTCTCATATCCATTTCTGTAGAAACTAAGGACGGACACTTATCTTTAAGGCTGAGAAATAAGTCCTAGAGGGTTAGAATATTGAAGCAGGACAGTCTTGGCCAACGGACAGTTTTATCTTCCACATCGGCCGTATAATCTGTCTTCTGTATGGACATACAGTGAAGGTAATCAGTCTGGTCATATCCTTGACAGTGTCAACATGTTTGTTGAAGGCTGTCTGTAGGGCAGTGAATGCAACCGGAGTTATACGTTATACACACATCCTTTAGTGTTATATTGTTACACGGTGGGTTGTGCCGTATGCAGCGAGAGGGGCAATCCTCATGACACGTTCCGCATTCGAACCTGTAGTGCTTTAAGCGTCTCGGCCAAGCCACCCAGATAATATGAAGAATGGAAATACCCGTATATACTATGTCTGGTCCCCGATACTATCTCCAGCAATATATTCAACTTAATCGCAAGTAGGGACCCAAGCTATGGAATTTTTTTCTGTGGGGTACACTATAGGGTGTGAGTGTTATATCGATCTGTCTCACGCTGAAGCGTATGATGGGAGGAATCGCGGGGTCGTTGGTTGAATTTCGCCGGTAAACTCATGGCGCGCAATCGCCCTCGTCAGGAAGGCCTGAGGGGGACATTTTTGAGTTTGTTGAGCCATGATTAGTACAAATGGATCGAGCAGAATATAACCTTGAAGCTCTCGATGGATAGAGTCAGACTGGAGTGGTTTGTATTGAAATTGGCGTTACTACGCGCATGGTTAGTGGCGCAGTAGTAGTTACTAATGAATAGAGAGAGATGATATTTGCGCATGCTCAATCGTAAAATAGTAGAAAAGACCGGGTGAGAGTATTCGGGCAGTTGTGGTCAATTTTAATTGTGGGTATTTCAGGCTTCGAAGCGGGCTGGTTGATTTTCGCCGGTAAAATCATGGTGCACATGCGCACTCATAATGAAGGCCTTGTGTGGACGTTTTTGAGGTCCAAAATGGTCATAGAATTTATTAAATTGAAACGCCGTGTAGTAGAATCAGACTGGAGTGTTTTTTTTTTATCGAAAAGGACGTGCCATTCGCACTCGTTGAGTAGTAGAGCAAGATGACATTTGTATGAGTGTACAGGGTGGTGTTTGGGAGGCAGATGGATTATTCTAGTTCCAAATGTGTCGTGCAGGGTGTCGTCTTGACGTTTACACCATTTCCAGTAATAGCCACTCCATTCTGACTCTAGCCTAAGAGAGCTCCAAGATGATACCCTACACGATCCATTTGGATCCAACGGATGGCTCATCTATACCCCAAAACGTCCGATTCAGCCTTCCTGATGGGTGCGGATAGGCAGCGTAACTTTACTGACGAAAGTCAATTAACGGTCCCTCCGATCGTACGCTACAGCGTCAGACAGATCGATCAAGTACCCATGCCCGATAGTTGGCTTCACCGGAAAATCCATGGCTTGGTTCCCCACTTGCCATTATGTGCTGGAAATGGGGTCGGGTAATAGACATAAAGTAAATAAGGGTATTCCATGCTGTAGTATTACCTGGGTGGCGTGACCTAGACACTGCACATTCGAATCCCGAAAGTGTCATGGGGATTCTCATCTCTCGTTGCAATGGGTACACACCATCGTGTAGCCATGCAATACTGAAGGATGTATGTATACCATATAACTTCAAACGCATTCTCTGCTCAACACACTTTGATGACGTATCGATCACCAAATCATGCACCAGAATTGATGACGTGACGACAATGTTCAGACAAGCTCAGACTTGTCCTGACATGTAATGATATGCATAGGTCAGTTAACAAGGATGTGATTGGGGAGCTAATTTGCGTGGGTTGACGTCTAGCAAAGGTCCAATAGTTATCGTACATTACGGGAGATTACCGGACATTACCGAGAAACCAGGAGTAAACCGAATCTGGTTGATCGTTCCGGAAATTAATGATTTGCAGAAAAGAAGGGTCAACGAGACTGTGTTTAGTCTTGCTCTGCTACTAACAACGATTGCTGACGAAATACACTAAGTGTTCTAAACACACGGCGGATTGTATGGCTCCTGGAGATACAAAAGATAAATGTACAGCAATCCAACAGAAGAGGATTGATAGTTGATTGTTTTCATTATTACAGACGTTTTAAACTGCTAGTTTTTTAATAATGGTTTTCAACAATATCTTTGTGATTTTTTCCACAGCAGTGAAATGTTGCCCAGCATCTAGACCCTGCTTTCCCATTTCATTTCAAAATTGCAAGAACATCCAGCCAGTAGTGAAAATAAACGGAGAAAAGATAGAAAACCCAGGCTATTTGTATGATACATTTTTGACGACCGGTCCGTATGGAAATATGCGCTCAAAAACTGCGGGCCACGGTATTAACCACAGAGCAATCAGAGAAGGTATACAATCGGATACCATGAGAATGAAATTATTGAGTCTCTAAAATAACATGTAAGGAATCGGTAATTTTCTTTGGGTCTGAATGAAGCTGAAATTTTCATTGAAGCAGATGATGTGCAAAGTTTTATGTGGGAAAAAAAATTTGGTAAAAATTTAGGTTCACATACTGCTCGTGCATTCTGCTCGTGCATTCTGACTATTTCTGTTCTATAGATGTAGACCTTGGTTGATCAGTTACTTGTGTATTAGTAATCGAGGCGTATTACTATAAATTACTCTCGCCGTGTACTTACAAGAGAGATGGGCTGTTGGGCCTAGTTGATGGGTATCTGGACGGTATCTGTGGGTTGTCGACTACTTATAACTGATATTATCCCGGTATACAATGCGACTGTGTTGGTTGTACTTAAATGTGGATCGTTTTCGGTAAGTCGAGATGGACTTATCCGTCTGCGAGGGACATCAGTTTCTCTGGTTTCTTCCGGACTTAGTAAAACAACGGCATTTGACCTCCGGAATGAACCACATAACTTCGTCAGAAAATGTTTGAACTCTGATGATTCTCAGCTGAAAAAAATGGGTTTGCGGCGGAGTTGAGCCACGGGAGAAACCAAACCACTTCATAGACTTCGCTGGGCCATTCCCCTTTGTCGGGGAGCTAATTCCCGCGGGTTGACGTCTAGCAAAGGTCAACCGTAAATGGTGTCACAAAAGTTCGAGCAACACATTGACTTCCGGTATTTACCGCACATTACCGGAGATTACCGAGAATTTATACAAAGAGAAACCAGGAGTAAACCAAATCTGGTTGACCGTTCTGGAAATTAATGATATTAATGATAATGATATACGACTTGACGGGATTCGGATGTCGCTAGTAAAGTCTATAATAATAAAACCATATAACCTCCCCACTGTGTTTCCTACTTAACCTAGATCAGTGTCCAGAATAATAGGAACTGTGGACACTCTCGTGTTCTGGCACATGTAGGCACCGTCGTGATATGACTGAAACAATGTTGAAAACGACGTTAAATCTTACTCACTCACTCACTCACTCCTACTTAATCTATCATTTCAAACTGGAGAATTTCCCGATATATATTGCCAAATTTATCCCAATTTTCAAGGCTGGAGACAAAAATATTGTTAGTAACTACAGATCATTATCTGTGCTTCAATGCCTTAGTAAAATATTTGAAAAAGCGATAGCTAATCGAATGATATCCTGTCGTGAAGAACAAAATATCGTCTGCCCTAGTCAGTTCGGATTTCGATCAAACCACTCCACTTCTCACGCTGTATTAACACTCTATGAGAAACTTGCAATCGCAAAAGAAAAGAAAGAATATAGCATAACAACGTTTCTCGATTTAACTAAAGCCTCTGATACCATTAGTCATGACATACTTCTGCAAAAGTTAGATTCTGAAACACCTCGAACGACTGGTTTAAAATTTATTGATCCGACCGAACTCAACTAGTCTCCCTCGACAATACACTCTCATCCCTCTCAACCATCACATGTGGAGTTCACCAAGGTTCGATTTTAGAGCCAATCTGCATCGTACTCTACATAAATGACATCACCGCTGCCTCGGGTTTAAATATCGCTTGATTTGCCGACGATACAAGTATTACCTACCCCTTCCGTGACCCAAACTTGCAGACTCAAGTAATAAACACAGAACTCAAACAACTATATGAATGGTTCTGCTGCAATAAACTCTCGCTAAATATTAACGTACCAAAATGCATGCTTTTCAAACCATTACAACACATATAAGGGAAGTGGGAAGAGGTGCCGACATACTGACTGCGTCACATGACTTCACAGAATAGTTTTCTGGTTAACCTATTCTAAAGCACATACCAAGAATCTAACGATTCATGATATATGTGTTGTATCTCAGGTACGCTTTTATCACTCGTCCGCCATATTATTTCCATTAATTAAAATTAACAACGAATTGACTGAAAGTTTCAAGTTTCAAGGAGAGTATTTTAATAGTAAACTCAACTGGCAAACCCACATCAATAAACTCTGTTCTAAATTATCCAGGAACATTGGGGTTATCAATAATATTAAGGAATGTATCAATAGAAATACCCTAACTACCCTATATTACTCATCACTTTACTCCTATGTTACATACTGTAACATAGTGTGGGGAAATACTTTTCCAACCCACACTGCTCCTCTCACTATCCTTCAAAAACGCCTAGTTCGCATTATATGTAAAACTTCGAGACTCGCACATACTGAACCTTTATTCGCACAGATAAATATGTTAACTGTTGATGAAATCAACGATTACACAATTCCACTTTTAGTTCAAAAAGCCATGCACCATTCCTTATCGTTACCACTACACCTTCAGAACTACTTTACCAGATTACAACATGTTCATAACAATCCTACCCGACAGAACTACATAAACATCTACAGAACGCTTTTCCGTACTCAATTGTCATTTTATGCCGCCAGAATTAAGGGACCACGAGTATGGAACAACCTTACTACTGACCTGGAATGTACTACTTCCATATCATTATTCAAGTTACGATTAAAATGTCTTTTAACTCGTTAGAATTATCCCTATAAACTCTGATAAATTTCAAGATATCGTCAAATTCCACATATTTTAACTTACTCATCTACACTAATGTATACACATGCGTCTTAAATGGTGTGATAATACCTGCTCTTGCCAATGTAATATTATATAGTAGTTACTATAAATATTGTATGATATTACCTCTGTATATATGTTACATTAATCTTTTATAAACAATACCGATGTCTCATAACTCCACCTTAACTATATATAAATATATATTTTTATATAATCGTGCAAAATTTAATATAGAATATAATTCTGGGATATAACAAGCCCCTATGGGTTTTATTCTCGCCATCCGCAGCACTACATCTTTTATCAGTGAATTGTACATTGTTGTTTGTATATTGCTGTTATATGGTGAATAAATCAAATCAAATCAATCAAATCATGCAGAAATGAAGGGTCAGCAAGACTATGTTTACTCTTGCTCTACTACTAATAGCCATTACTGACGAAATATACGAAGTGTTCCAAACACATGGTGGATTTCATGGTTCATAGAGATACAAAATGTAAATGTAAAACAATCTATTAGAAGATTGGAAGTTAATTGTTTTCATTATTACAGTAGGTCTCGTTTTAAACTGCTAGCATGGAAATAATGCTTTTCAACAATAGCTTTGCGATTTTTTCTACAGCAGTGGAACGTTGCCCAGCAGCTAGACCCTGCTTTTTCAGTTCATTTCAAAATTTCAAGAACATCCAACCAGTGGAAAAACTAAACGGAGAAAAGATAGAATAACCAGGCTGTTTGCATGATACATTTATGACGCCCGGCCCGTATGGAAATATGCGTCCAAAAGCTGAGCGCCACGGTATTAACCAGGTCCAAATATTCTGCTCATGCATTCTGACTATTTCTGTTCTATAGCTGCAGACCTTGGATGATCAGTTTCTAGTTTTTAGTAATCAAGGCAGATTACTATAGATTACTCTCACCATGTACGTCTGCCAATCCACAAGAGAGATGGGCTGTTGGGCCTAGTTGATGGGTATCTGGACGAGAAACTGTGGGTTGTCGACTACTTATGACAGATATTATCCCGGTATGCAAGTCCTCTGTGTTGGTTTTACTTAAATGTAGATCGTTTTCGGTAAGTCGGGATGGATTTGGCGGTCTGCGCGGGACATCAGTTTCTCTGGTTTCTTCTGAGGATATTGGAACAACGGCATTTGACCTCCGGAAGGAACCACATAACTTCAACAGAAAATGTCTGAACTCTGATGATTTCCAACTGTATAAAATGGGGTTTGCGGCCGAGTTGAGCCACAGGAGAAACCAAGCCACTTTATAGACTTCGCTGGGCCATTCTCCTTTGTCGTCGGCCAATCTGATGCCCACTGTCGATGTGCACCCTAGCACCCAGGCCAGGAACAATTGAAAGATCACCTTGGATAGTCGTGCTTGTTGGAGTCTTTGCGTTTCCAACGTCATCGAACATTTCGCAAGGAAACGGAACATCTTCGTGTAAAATATAAGTGTGAGCAGAACGGGTAAAATTATGAAGAGACACAAAACCACCAGTTTTCCGTATGTATTGTCTCCGTAAGACAGGCACGAGTTGATGGCCGAATGGTACTGTGCTACTGTATAAACCGAGGCCCTCCACAAAAACAGCACGGAGTCCAGGATTAAACCTCCACAACAACAGCACGGAGTCCAAGATTAAACCTCCACAATAACAGCACGGAGTCCAGGATTAAACCTCCACAATAACAGCACGGAGTCCAGGATTAAACCTCCACAATAACAGCACGGAGTCCAGGATTAAACCTCCACAACAACAGCACGGAGTCCAGGATTAAACCTCCACAATAACAGCACGGAGTCCAGGATTAAACCTCCACAATAACAGCACGGAGTCCAGGATTAAACCTCCACAACAACAGCACGGAGTCCAGGATTAAACCTCCACAATAACAGCACGGAGTCCAGGATTAAAGGGATCGCCGTTATTCCCATCGCGAATTTCCATCGAAACACTTCGTGTTGAACATCGAGCGGACTGGTGATCAATTTGTAACGACTGTACCCTATTATACACTGCACGTGGTAACGACTGTACCCTATTATACACTGCACGTGGTAACGACTGTACCCTATTATACACTGCACGTGCAGGGAAAAGATCGATAGGAATGGCTTAAACCCGGACAGCAGTTTACAAAATGTCCCTGTGGTTTTCATGAACTCACCAAGGATAGCTATCGGGATGACAAAGGCACACACCGTGAAGTCAATGACGGCCAGTAAAGATATCATCCCGTAAAAGGTGGTCCGCAGTTTTCTCACCGATATTGGTGCAATGATCACCATAGCGTTCCCGAATGAACCGAGCAGAACTAAAGGCACAAGGAGCGTGATAAACACGTACTGTGGATTTTGTGAATTTTCAGAAGCTATGATAGAACTCGTCGTGTTGGTCGTATTCTCTGTGACCGCCATATTTTGCAGATCTCTCCTGATTAGACAGGATGGCGGTTTGCGACGATACTTTGCCTAAGAACCAGGTGGTCAGTGATTTCCCGATGCCTCGAGTTTTGTGCCTTGAGATAAGAACACGGACAAAATACAGAAAATATATACCAGTGCTTTTTTTTATACGAAGTCAGACACCGTGGGTATATTATTACACGGTGTGATGGATAAACGGAGAGACTAATATCAGCAATACGTCTTCCTTTACGACTCTCGTGGCAGGACGCGAGTCCTCAATCAAATCCATCCTGTATCGGTACAGAAAATCAAACGAGATCGAATGAGTGTATTTCTCCTACAAAACTGTACGGAACGTGAGACACTTTCATTGAAAGCTGATCATTAATTTTTCATTCCCGCCTGATCAACCTCGTCTGTTTGAGAACGAAATTCAATTCCGCTGCCACAGTGGTTCATTATGACATCCTAATGTCTTTTTGAACGGTACAACGCCGACATCTTTGTGAGAAAATTTGATGCATTTTCGTAAAATCCATAGATCTGAAAGACAGAATAAGCGGTTTCCAATAACGCCAAAGACAATATGAGTTTCCTGTCGTTAAAGGGGAACCGGGATAATGGCCCCGATAAATGGTCTCCGGGATCCGGCGAATGAATACAAGCCAAACTTTATGGTTCACAGTAGTATAGAAGAGACTTATTTATTGTCCCCCGCCGCAACGCGGCCGGGGACTTTAAAATGGTTCTTGCTTCTTTGTGTCCGTGGATGTCCGTGGATGTCCGTCCATGTCTGTTCGAAGCGATAACTTCCTAACGCTTTGTTGGATTCTTTCGAAATTCGGAATATGCATTCCTTGCGGCAAGACGCCAGTCCGTATTGCATTTCAGCAACATCTGCCTGAAGGTGGCGCCACTAGTTCTTGCTTCTTTGCGTATGTGGATGTCCGTGTACGTCCGTGCATGTCTGTTCGAAGCGATAACTTTCTAACGCTTAGTTGGATTCTTCCGAAATTCGGCATACACATTCCTTGCGACAGACACCAGTCCGTATTGCATTTCAGAAACATCTGCTTGAAGGTGGCGCCACTAGTTCTTGCTTCTTCGTATCCGTGAATGTCCGTGTACGTCTGTTCGAAGTGATAACTTCCTAACGCTTTGTTGGATTCTTCCGAAATTCGGAATATGCATACCTCGCGACAAGATGCCAGTCTGTATTACATCTGAGCAACATCTGCCTGAAAGTGGCGCCACTGGTTCTTACTTCTTTGTGTCCATGGATGTTCGTGTACGTCCGTGCATGTCTGTTCGAAGCGATAACTTTCTAACGCTTTGTTGGATTCTTCCGAAATTCAGCATTCGCATTCCTTGCGACAAGAGGCCAGTTCGTATTGCATTTCAGCAACATCTGCCTGAAGGTGGCGCCACTAGTTCTTGCTTCTTTGCATCCGTGGATGTCCGTGTACGTCCGTGCATGTCTGTTCGAAGTGATAACTTCCTAAAGTTTTGTTGGATTCTTCCAAAATTAGAATACGCATTCCTTGTGACAAGACGCCAGTCCGTATTACATTTCAGCAACATCTGCCTGAAGGTAGCGCCACTGGTTCTTGCTTCTTTGAGTCCGTGGATGTTCGTGTACGTCCGTGCATGTCTGTTCGAAGCGATAACTTCCTAACGCTTTGTTGGATTCTTCCGAAATTCAGCATTCGCATTCCTTGCGACAAGAGGCCAGTCCGTATTGCATTTCAGCAACATCGGCCTGAAGGTGGCGCCACTGGGTCAAACTAAATTTTTTTTCCGTGTACATCTGTTCGAAGCGATAACTTCCTAATGCTGTGTTGGATTATTCCGAAATTCGGAATACGCATTCCTTGCAACAGGACGCCAGTCCGTATTGCATTTCAGAAACATCTGCCTGAAGGTGGCACCACTGAGTTTCTCTTGTTCTTGTCCGTTCCAGTCAAAATGGGCCTTCAATTTTGCTATATGAAATCATTCTATTCCACATCATATGATTTACCCTAAAGCTTTTGCATGAACCATAGTTTATTCCAGAAGTATAATGTGAAATAACTGGCGGGGATTTTCTCGCAGTACTGAATCCCTGATTTTTGAATTTCGTGTCATCTTAAACGAAGGACAACATTTCCTTCAATTTTGCTAGCAAATAATTGTATTGCACATCATATGATTTACCCTGAAGCTTCTGCACGAATCATTTGTGTCCACACATGTATATTACTATATTAATTACAACTGTGTTCCTAATGTTTGGGTGCACACTGTGCATATGATCAATTTCCTGAATTGAACTGAATTGAACTGAATTCAACCTTGCCGGTCTTCAGACTGACAGATGATGGCATGCAGTTGTCAGTGCAGTTGTTCATGTACAGGGAGCTTTCTATGAATGAGTTGCAACCCCAAAAGGCTTAAAATTTATCAGGCACAGACCCATGTTTTTACCCCTCAGACAATTTTGGCCATGGGATATTGTCATCATCTTGTACGTCCGTCTGTCCGTACGTCCGTTCGTGAGCGAGATAGCCGGAAAACTGTTCCGCTGATGAATTCCAAATTTGGTATGCTTATTTACCTAGTCAAGGACCAGAAGCCTATAGAATTGGGACCTGATTGGGTGGGAACCTTAGCAGCCATCTTTAATTTCATGCAAAATGGATAATGATCCATATCTCAGAAACCATTCAACTGTTCAATACGAAATTTGATATACATCATCGATACATCAAGCAACTTTCAACGAATTACCAAACAGGCTTTTCTGATTAGCTGGGAACCCTGGAGGCCATCTTTAATTCATGCGAAATCGATAATGATAGCCTACATATCTCGGTTACCATTCAATTGTTTTATTTGAAGGTTGGTATATATCATCGATACATCCAGATACTTTGAATCGGGACCTGATTGACTGAAAACCTTGGTGGCCATCTTTAATTTAGGCAAAATCATTAATAATCTCTATATCTGATTCCGTTGGAGTGCTCAGTGTAAAATTTGGTATACATCATTGATGCATCAAGAGACTTACGATGAATGACAGATCTGGTTTCTCTGATTGGGCGGAAATCTCGGCGGCCATCTTTAATTTATTCAAAATCTTTAATGATGTTTATCTCTGATACCATTCAAATGTTCTATACGAAACTTGATTTACAGCATCGATGTATGAAGAGACTTGCATTAATGAATAACCACATTAGTTCCTCTGAGTGACGGGAAGGATGGGCAACCATCTTTAATTTATGTAAAATCATTAATGATCTCTATCTCTGACACTGTTCAAATGCTCAATGTAAAATTTGGTATACATTATCGATGCATCATCTCGGTTACTTCTACACGATGTGCCTAGGATAAAGTACTATACTATACACAATTTTTTGTAATTCAGCATCGCAGAAAACCATCGATTGCGTTTTCATGGTAAAAGGGTTAGGAAAGAACTAAAAATACACTTCAATGCAGAGTGATTTTGATTGACGCCAGAAATCGCTCAGAACGCTTCTTCGGCGATCTAGACCCCAGGAGCATCTGGGGCCTGGGCGGCCCCTGGATCCTCACCTAAAGTGCAATGATAGTGGCCGTACCACTTTGAATTTGCTTCCGACGCCCCCTGTATTAGCAGACAGTGTCAACGTACTGTTCCAGCTGTCTCCCGTTCAGTGATTGGTCATTCCACCCCGCCATTTTAAACTAATACGAGCATTTTCATTGGATCACTATTAGATAAGACCCACCCCAATATTCATACACAACCACGCGACTGTCTCAGTTGACTGATGACATAGCGCGGCCTCGTTTTTGATTTCAAAATCTGCCGTCTAACTGGGAAAATGCTGTTGTTGCTGCATCAGCCGATCATTGGCCCACTGTAGAAGATACTATAGGCTAATACATGTAGGCTACCATGCCATGAGATGATGCTTGGGATTGCATTTCGCTGACTTGCACCTACAGGTGGCGACAACTGGTGGCAGATTTAAAATTTGGTTTCCGGGCAACAGGTTGATGCCTTCAGCTTCTCGTCAAATTTGGTTTGCAGATAATGCCTTGAGATGTCACTTGGGGATGCTTCTCGGTGCTTCACTGCATGGAAACTATATCACAGAAGCAATCAACTTTCAGTCAATCGTTCTGAGTTGATCTTAAAACTTGGGAAGGCAGAAAGACCCTTCCACATCCAACGCCTATGAAGCAGCAGTTGCCTCCCTCATGTATATCCCCTGAGACCAACAATGCTAAAAAATATTGCTGCCATTTCGGCGGGGGACCTAGCATCCTCTGGCTGCTTGTTTGTATTTCTAAGGGAGGGACAAAATGTGAGTGAGAGTGGGGATGACGTCACGTCCGTCGATGTCACGTTAAGGTCAAAGGTCATGGTCGGCGAACGGATTGTCAGGTCAACTTGGAGTATAGAGAAGAAGTCACGTGGCGGGCTGGGGTGGATGTAAAAGTAGGACTTCCCCTGAAAAAAGGTGGAAAAACGGATTGGACAGGAGGTCAAATGGGTCGAGGTGAGGGTCACAAATCTCCATTGCAGTTCTGGTTGTAAGATTATTATCATGACTTGAGTTCCGGCGAACCTTGATTGGCCATTATACCCGACTGGACCAGAAATGGTCTGTGAGGTATTTTAAAATATTTCTATAATATTTGTCTCTCAAATACATCAAAACCGCCTTTGCAAATTTTAATTGGAAAAAAACTGGGCCTGCTCGACTGACCACCTCCGAAATTTACCGTAATGGTGTGGGGCGGTCGTATCTCTGGCGGCCTTATCTCGAAAGATTGTGGGGAATGTATGCTGAATTTTTTATAAATTTATGTTTGAGCGGAAAGGCCAGGCTACCTGGTGTGGTGGGTCATTTGTGGCGGCGAATATTATTATAGGGAATATAGTTTTCTGAAGATGTGCTCAGCGAATTTACTACATATTAAGTAAGGCAATTATTTAGTGGTTTGTATGAATCCTAAGGGGTTGTATAGGGCGTCCTCGTGAAGCACTCATCGAGGCCTGTCCCGTAATGGGTGGTTAGGTCACGTGACTGATTGGATACGCTGTCAAGTTGCTCTAGGTGGGCTCATACGAGTCATAATGGGTCGGACAGGGTGTCAATGGAAGAGCTTGTTGGAGCAGAACGCGTGATAGGAGGGGTAGATAATTTAGGATTTGTCATGGAAAGCTAAAATGTGGAAAAACCGGCGTCCCAAACGGGGAAAAATAAAATGAAGAATACGGACTTTACACCCAAAACTGGAGAAAACCCCGTTTCATGGGTCTAGGTGAACCCTGCTTGGTCTACGTGGGCTGTGCCGTGTGTCATCTCTTTTTACTTGGCATTTAGAGGACGCTTGGGTGTAGTCCTGAGTGAAAACTACGTCATGGTGCGCATGTGCAGTCGATGAGTATTAGCGAAAGCGGGCATTTTGGAAGTACAAAAGGGTGTGTTAGGGAGATTAAGGGGCCAACCGGGATCCAAATATAGCTTGCGGGGTGTCATATTTAAGCCGTTGGCGTGTAGAGGACGCATGGCGTGGTTTGTGCGGTCATTAACGTCATGGCGTGCATGCGCAGTCGAGGAGTATTAGCGAAAGTGGTCATTTTGGAGGTGCACAGGGCCATATTTCAGTGATTGAGGGATCATATCTCCTCCGCATATGGCGAGCAGCGTCTCGTATTGAAGATCTTGGCGTATGGAGGACGGTTTGTGTGGTTTGAACGGAAAATGGTGTCGGGATACGCATGCGCATTCGAGGGGTAGTAGGGAAAATGGGCATTTTGAGGTTCGCAGGTGCGTATTTGAGTGATTTAAGGGTTAAATCCGATTCAAATATAGTGTGCATGGTCTTGCATTGAAGCTCTGGTGGTGTATAATACGACTCGGGTGATGTGCACGTGAATGTGGCGTCATCTGGGAGTTCATCTGGGACGTCATCAGTAGTAGAGAAAGTACAGCGTCATTCGTGTACATCCTTGAAACATGCCTACCTACACTCCAAAACACTAACCGATAAGGGCGACCAGTGGACCTTGGAGATGCATGTAGACCCTTAGGTTTATCCAGAGCAGACATGCCCTTTCCCTACAACTCGACTGCGCATACGCGTCTAAGACGTTGCATCGAGAGCAGCAATCATTTCTTAGACTGTATCACGAGGGTTTCAATACGACACCCAACCCGTCACATTTAGACCCAGGGTGGCACCTTGATCGCCCAAACACGTTCATGCGCCATTTTTCTCTACTACTCCTCGACTGAGCATGCGCATAAAGACGACACACCAGGGACAGCACACCAGTCGTATTATACAAGGCCAGAACTTCAACGCAATACCCTGCGCTCAGCATTTGGACAATGCATTCGCCATGGATCGCCTAAATGCTTCTCTATGATTCTACTGTAGTAGTTTATAAAGTGTCATGGTATTGTAGTCTATTATTAGACATTGTGGATGCTTCTAGAATATAGAGCTTGTTTACATATTATTTTATGGATCAGCCACTTGGAGCTTTCTAGAAGGTTGTTGTAAATTGTATCTAGGTCAGATGATGCGGTAACGCTGTGTATTCTAGAAGCTTCTTGATTGGGTAGAATGATCTAGAATGCCTCATAGAGTTTAAATAGCGCATTTAGTCAGTCATTCAGTGAAAAAATGGCATTCAAACTGGCTTTTATGTGGGTCTGTTATACTGTATTACTATCTGGATTTTACCTTTGCCTGTAATTACGGACTGCTGGATTGTTTACTCCTGTGTATTGACTGTTGGCTGCTGCATTGTCTACGCTGTTTGTTGAAGGCTATCGGATATTGGACATTTACTGGGATAGTATACAACTGAGCAGCGTTTGATTACCATTATACAGAAGAGTGATTTTTTTGCGCATCAACAAGGAATGAAAAGTGCACACCGGTATAGCATTGAAAAGTAAGATTATATTCCACACATTTATTTGTTGTATTAACTTTACTTAAATTGTATATAATTTTAGTATTGTAAATACATATTTGGTTGTTAATCCTTGACTACACAAATCTTTCTGTTACGGTAAAGCTGACGTAACAAAAGTGGAAATTCATCAGTATTTGTGAGGGTGGAAATGAGGGTCGCGTGAACCCAGGTCATATCTCTCCGCCCTGATGTAGCACATCCGGTTGTGATGCGGTCATATTCGGTGATAAACTTCCGCCGAAAAAATTAGTCCCCACTCTGTCTCTCTTTGTGACTTACTGTGTCAGTCTGTGCATGCGCAGACAGAGAATAGTGAAAAAATGGCATTTGAATTGACGTTCTGAGGTAGAGATGGACCACCTTGGGTCCAAATGGATCGATTGAGGTTATCAGCTGAAGCGCTTTTGGAGCAGAGTCCGACTGGACTGTCATGTCGTGGAAGTAAGGCTAAGGTACGCATGCGCAGACACAGAATAGTCGGAAAAGGGCATTTGAATGTACGTTTTGAGGTAGAGAATAAGGGTTCGGCATGTATATGACGCTTGGGGTTATAATTATAGTTATGACATGAAATTGACATCCGCGGCATGTGCTATTTCGCGAAAAAGATTCTCAGTCGAGTCATTCAAACACACATTTAGACACGAAGTACCCCTTGAAACAAAACGCCATTTAACCCGGTGATGTGCGGTGGCATATTTCCACTGCTGGAAAATGGTTCTGGTCCAAGGGGTTATTCGTGTCTAAATCTGTGTTCAAATGAGTCAATTTAGACCCTTTTTTCACGAAATAGTTTTAATTTTATGTCTTACATGTAACTATAATTACATGAGCAGTGTGACTAACGTCACAGGACCTACGAAGTAGAGTAGGCATTAGGACTCGAACGCGAACTGAACTCTTGGAAATCCTCACCCCCAGTTGAAATCCTGCCTATATTAAGATGGGCACCGCCCAAGTCAGAATCGCCAGTGATTTTCATCAAAAATCACCAGGAATTTTCATCGAAAGTAGGTCAGCTCAGAACTTGTTGGTAACAGTCTTCTAATGCGCCTTCATTTTAACTAAAGGAAACAGATTGAATAATAAAGTTTCAGTAGATTTCAAGCTTTACCTGTGAAAATACATTTACATCTCTTTAATGGTTTGCAGTGCCCTTGTCCAGGATCAAAACAACGTTTTGAATCACATTATTTTCCCAACAATACAACATATTTTTATATATAGTACTATAGTAGAAAGGTTGCATTTATGTAGTTTACGGTAGTTCAACTCAAGACCAACACCTTCTCTGCACAAGATAATAATGATTCTATGTCATTCTCCTGAGCATAACCGGTACAAAGACGAATAAGTAGCGTCTCTACATCACGTTGTGATCTAGATATATGAGACAACACATTTTGGGTATCGGCAATCTGATGAATGTACTATTCCGGTTTTCTTGTTTCACATTATATTCTATGGCGGTTGATCGGTGATTTTCTTCATTGATAAACGTTAAACCACCTCAGCTTCGTTGTGTGAATCGGAATTGCATTGCTGTGACACACCAACACACTCCGTGGCAGTGATTCTGTATCCCTAATCAAGGAATCAAAATGGATCAAGATTTGAAATGACAAGAAAAATTTAGACATATTTTGTTCACACATGTAATTTTTTGTTTAAATTATATCCAAGTGTGATATATAGTCAATATTCAAGAGGTACAAAAAACTCAAGTTATCATATTTCCACATCATGATCAAAGTTACTTTATCTAGTTAAATTCTACCAAAAGAAGACCCTTTAAACATGCCGTCATGGCTTTGTTTCGCCCTCAGTAAACTGTTATCATTGTCGCTCACACAGACTAATCTGAAGGATGATACCACATCTTTCTTTCTTCTGCTGGGTTATTGCACCAGGCTGACTTAATTGGTTGATGTAGGATATTTCACCATCAGTGGGTAATCTGACCTGAATTTGAAGCCTGCTGTGGTCAGTGATGAAATGTTTGGATGTGAAATAGGATACACGTTAAAGGCCACAGTTTACATGTATCTATAACAATATACTGAATTGTGTGTATTAAGGCTGGCATAGCGGTGTAGAGAAATGCACTAACAAATGATGGAAAATTAGCATTTCCTATTTCATAAAAACAATTACGGATGGCATATCCCACCAGATTTTGTACTGTGTTATATATACAGTGAAACATACAGCCAAGGGTTCCCGATGGGCATGACAGTGTACTCGCTGAGCCATCAATAAATAATAAAAAAAATAATTATAAATCAAATTTTCATCAGAATTCGGTCAGCTCAGAACTTGCTGGTAACAATGCCCTAATGCACGTTCATGCCAAAAATCAAGGTTCTAATGTCAACGGTTCTCCTTATTTTGCCGACGAAAGGATTCGGATGGACTGACTCACTCATTACCGGACAATTTGCGATCTGTAGCCTACTTCGTAGGAATAACGCAATTTTCTTTTGCCGTTACCTTTAAACACAATTATTTTTAGGACATTTTATTTTTTATATTTCAACCGCACCACGAATAGGCCAAAATCCCGCCTTATGGTACCATATCCTTTCTTTGGGACTGTTGTGACCTTCGTAAACTTGCGCATTTCTACATTAATTCTCCATGTGATTTTCATAAAAATATGGTCCTCTTCCACAATTTCATGCACGGCCCATGCATCAACAAGGTGTTAATTTACATTCAATAATTTCTAGGTTCATTTGAAATTGCGAGCGTTATATTTTAAAATTAATAACAAGAAAGAAACTCTACAGAAGGAAGAGGTATATAAACAGGTTGGTCGATGTATTTGTCATTCTGAGATTAAATTTTCTAAGCACACCTTCCTCAAATCCTGATTTTAATATTGTAATCATCAAATACACTACCAGTATTCATTATTAATTGATTGAAAAATCTTCGCTTTCGTCACAATCATTTCCAATATGTGACTATTCGAAATGAGATTCACATTATTTAAAGAATTTATACGGAGGTAGAAAACAAAAACCACAATGGCAAGTCACGTGCTTGGAGTATCTCCAAAAGGCCGAAGAGAGGCCATCGTCGATTGGATATCTGCATGGGGAGATCTGTTCACAACTGCCAGTCTTTCAGTTTGGATGGTGGATATTCTCTGTGTTGTCATCTTCTGTTAGGGAATTTTAGAGACTTAAGCATCCAAACAAGTAACAGTATTTTACGATGACCGTGGGGTCGTACCGGTCAAGAAAGTTTAAACCCACGTGGCACAGGATGAGTGTGACACAGCGGAAGTTTGTCTGGCGGTAATAATTCCACAAAGCCGAGCTCGCCAAGGAAGCGGTCTGTTTCTGATCTATTTCTGGCCCATCATAATCCATTGTCTTTGCGAACGAGATTTTATGTAGTCGTAGGTGTCAATTTCATTATAGCCCAGCTATAACTTATTGTTTTGTCGTACATACTTTCAATCTAACAAAAGACCAATAAAACATTGACCCCGATTGTCTGACCGTATCATGTATGGTGAAAGTGAATAGGCTGACGTGCAGGTCTAAAACAATCTGCGTATGGTACGCGGAGGGTCCGTGGATGATCCGTGTATGGTGCTGGCGGGTCCGCGTATGATTCTTGGAATCATCCGGCCATCATCCACGGACCCTACAGCTATACTACCGGTAGGAAGCAGTCAACATCCATGGACAATCGAGAACTGGAAAGTGGGCGTACTGTATTGATATGACAGTATTACGGCCAAGATCGACTCAGGTATAAAGTAAATTTAATAAACGTAAGCTAATTTCTTGTAAGTGGAAAACTGTCAACAGTTTTCGATGATGTTCCTTTTTCTAAAATTCGTTTCACACGTCACTCATTATTCCAGTTCGAAGGAATAGTTAAGAAAGAAATTGTTATCATCTCCCTTGTCTTAGAGTCATCGTGAATATGCCTTTTCGTCTTTATAGCGACAGGTTTCAAATTGATGACCGACTTGAACTCGCATTAGTTTCCGTCAAATCAAGTGAATTTATGTTCTCTTCGGTATCACCTATAACGAGACCATCTACACATAGAAAGTTGTCAATATAGCGTTCGGTGAATGAAAAGAAATGATCATTTTTTTCTAGTAGTATGTTAATTTAGTTGTATTCGTAAGAGAATTGCTACAGATCTTCCAAAAGAGGTACACATTACATATTGCAATACCCATATGCTATTGATATATAGAGTTGTTGAAAACGTAGATGGTATTATGTGGAGACTGCCTCAACTCCATCAAAGCATCCATGAAAAGTGGGGTTCTATGAGATCTTGGTTAGACATTATAGTACTGAGAGTAGAGTACACGGGTAAAGTCTCTGTTCGGCATCTCTTGTGTCTCAAGATAAATATTTTTTATAGAATCCACATAATTTCTTTGATAGGCATTTAGAAGTTGGCGTATATAACACAATGCTATTCTATGGATAACAACTTCTTTATTGCTGTGGAGCTGACATTTCGTTGGCGATACTTCCAACTTTTTCAAAGCTAATGAAGTATCTCCAACGAAACGTCAGCTCCACAGCAATAAAGAAGTTGTTATCCATAGAATAGCATTGTGTTAGAATCCACATACTTTCAACGCCGGGGTTTCCTTCAAATAGCAGCCCCAATAACTATTGTAATTGCTTTTGGAGCTTGGGCCATCAAGGTTGAAAAAAAAGCTTGGTTGAACAACTTTTTGAACCAGGTAATTATCTTGCTTTGTATGGTGTTATCCGTATTTTGGGTGTCCGAAATTATTTGTGTGTATCATGGTGATTTATCGGAATTGCAATACCTCTACTTTAAAAGATTGTGTTGTTGCAGATGGTACAGCTGAGATTAATTCCCCGACCGAGGAGTTCGAGATTGTCTGCATTAATTTGACAAGATTTTCTTTGACGAAAAATGTATGTTATTGTTACTCGACTGGAACATTCTCTTGCTCATAGTGTTCCTGCAAATCCAAAGCCGTAATATTTCATATTGTTGACAGTAACAAGATCGAAGCTAGCACCTTTCAATGTTTCCTGTAAATTTTGTTCCTTAGTTTTTCAAAAGTTGAGATCTAGACAAGTTTGTGCTCCGGCTTATCGTAGTTTGATTTGGTTTAAATTATTTTATTTCACACCAGAGTGATGGGAGCGCAGTAAAGTCAAGCTTAAAGCACGTCTCCCACATACAATGAAATACATCAGACAATTTACAGAAAAAAACAGCCCAATAACAGAAATAAGCAGAGGCGGTCGGTAAGCATTGAAAAATAAACAATTAAAGATACTACATAGATAACAATAATAATAATTATATATAAAATTATCGTGTTCCATTTATGTGTTAGTTTGGACGGTCCCTGTAATTGTTTAGAGAAACTCAGGATGTCACAATGTTAGAATTTGCAATGGTCGCTTAACTTTGAATGTATTTAAAATAGTCACTGAAATCGTTTAGTGTTTGTTATACAATTTCCAAGATATTTTTGTATTGATATATTAGATGCTTCATCTTTGTCGAGGTCACCAAACAAGAGTGTTCTGGTTGTTGGTAGATTTAGATTGTAGATGGTCGAAAGATTATTTAAGAGATCGGCTCTTTGGGTGGTAAATAATGGACAATGAAACAAAAAATGTGTAACAGTTTCATCACAGTGACCGCAATTACATTGTGAATTTTCTGATAAAATGTTTTCAAACAAGTGCCTTTTCAAGTTACTACATCCATTTCTAAGTCGACATAGAAAGACATTTTCTATTCGAGAACCTACATAATTCCATGCGTGGGGCTTAATCAGCAAAGATAAATTTCGTAGTTCGCGTTTAAAGCACTGTAATTGGAAAGAATGATCATCTAAATAATTCGGTCCTACACATAAATGACGTAAATTCGTTTTGGGGACGGATGTTGTACGGATTTCGTGCAAGGGGAGTTGATGGGAGGTGACGTTGTAAGGATAAAGGCGCAGTATCGTTTACAATGCGATAGAACATTACAAGTCGATGGAACTGACGTCTTTGTGTAAGTGTTTCAAAACCAGCCTCACAATAAAGAATTTCTAAACTAGCACTTCATGTTAGTCAAGTGATTGTTCGAATGGCATCTTTCTGGATATTCTCCAACCTGGTAATGTTATTTTGTGATATATTGTCCCATACTATGTCTGCGTATTCCAAGCTTGGCGGAATGAAGCTCTTATACATGATTTCTAGGGATTTCCTGTCTAAAGCATATTTCAAATCCTTTAAGATAGAAAGTTTACTTTGCGCTCTACGGATTATGTCATCAATATGATCGTTCCAATTGCCTTTGTCGTTCAATGTTAGACCAAGGTGTTTATGATTTTGAGATGGACTTAAGGGAGAGTTTTCGGGAATAATTGGGATCGAGGTGGGAATTTGACGAAGAGAGACGAGGAGGGGAACTGTCTTAGCGCCATTAAATCTGATAAGCCATGTTCGAGCCATTGCGATATTACTTCTAAATCATGGTTGATAGACAGAAGTTGATTGTTTAATTTGTCGAAAAGAATGTAGAATCAGGTATCGTCGGCAAATAGGCGAATATTATTCAATATATTACCAGGTAAGTCGTTAATATATAGCAAAAACGAGAGAGGTCCGAGGACAGAGCCTTGTGGTACCCCAGCACCGAGACAAATTATAGTAGAGGTTTTACCTTGCAAAACAACACGCTGATAGCGGTTTTTAGATAATCTTCGAACCATTTTAAGAGGCTGCATGTTATACCAAATTACTGCAATTTATGCTATAATCCACGATGCCAAACTCATTTGTCAAAAAGACATATCTTTACGGTCATCTAATGCTATTGCTATTTGAAAGTAGATATCTAGTAACTGAGTAACTGTCGAGTTAGAGGGAAAAAAGCCAGACTGGTTCGGTTTGACTTGAAATACATCATCTTGTGGTATAGTTCCCATCTATAACTTTAGTGACGCGAAATAAGTGGGCTCAATTAATCGTCCAGGTTCACTTCATCCAGAACCATATCAGCAGCCTTTCCGCGTTGTTTGCTTGCTCGATGGGCCACGTTTCCCAAGCCTTTTGTCAGTAAAGACAGAACTGGCATATAACCATTGGAGAAAATGCCCGCAGTAATATGACAAAAGCGGGCGCGAGAACACCAGTTCAAAGGCCGTGAAGCTGCAAATTTTTTAGGCATAGCTAGCTTTAAACATAACCCTTTCTGTACCGTCATGGACTAAATGTATTAATGAACGTCTTGTGTAGTCGATTACAAATACATTTCCACTTCATTGGTGTTCATGGCAGTGTTGGTAGAGTCGAATTTACAATATTTATACAACTTGCTATTATCTGAAGCTGTCAGCAGTTCCCAATTATGCCTAAAAAGATCATGTTATGGTAGTCAAATCCGTTTCGCTGGCATTTTTGTGATGTACATTAAAGCAGCGAACATTCAGTCAGTTTGTGGTATTAATTTTTATATCTATATAGATTTCTAGGGGAAATCCACCAAGCAATGCATCGTCCGTTGGCATTGGCCTATGTTATTTAAGGATGTCCGCTGGCGGTGAATCAAATTAATTAACTTTATGAGCAATGTATGTTGATGCATTCATAATTGTGTAACATGAGGAAACACACAGAAAAAATATAGTTTCGTGTGCATTTTTTAGCTGTAGACAATGTTAGGTGACCTGACCCATACTACATTTGATAATCCATAAAGCATAGAGAATAGCCCTGGTTTTGAAACACATTTATGAAAAATTCATACAAATATTATTTAACTTTTCCTTTTATTCCATCTGTTTGCAGATCATCACAATGCCTATCAAAATGTATGAAATTAGGTGGATGTTGCTGCACAAAATTCCCGGCTAAAAGGCATTTAAAGAAATCCCTATCTCTTAATCTAGGAAAGGGAGATAACCTAATAGAAAAAAAAACAAGCAAAATGGCCGCCAAAGCCCCAAATCACCAGCGGACATCCTTAAACACTAACTAAATGAAATAAACATAGACCAAACTGGTTTCAACTGCACTATAACCGAAATGACTAACGAGCCGTTATCAGAAACGGTAAATGCAGCAAGAGACGAAATGTTCACGACCTTCGCAACTTCCAAGAAACTGATAACGTAAACAAGGAAAACCGATACGAGAGGTCAACACAAGCAAAATCTCCATCGCTTACGAAACAAAATGAAATGCCCCCGGAAAGAAAACGATGATCGGAACGAAAACCAAATCAATAACCACAACAAGGGTCATACCCTATTCAACGCAATTAAACATTTGATTCCGTCGCGGATCAGCGTGTGGATGTTTCGTTTCTTCGTCGATTTGGAGTCTTGCCCTTGTAATTTAACATTTAACATCATATAATTGTCTACCTCCTACATTCTCAACTCACACACAATGAATTTATTAAAATTAGTGACTTTCGAGGCTCCTTTTAGAATCGTGGGACAACCTAACACTGAAGCTCCGCTTGGCTGGATAAGTCCGTTTGTCGGTTATTCATTTCCTGGAACACAGCTTGATCGACATTTGACTAAAACTTTTCCAACTAATGAACAAGATGATCGTAATATATGCATGTTGCTTTGGTAATTCTCAAAATACATGTACATGTATTCAGTCCTAAACAATTAAAGTATATCTGTAAAGACGTCAATGTTCTACTGTGTCTTGTGTATCATCTATTTTCTCCCAGAAGGTGGCGTTGTCGGTGGTGGTGGTGGCAATCCGCCGTCGCCTATGAACTCGTTACCAGCACCTCCATCTATGCCCGTAAAGAGAAAGAATGGTGTAACATTATATTAGCTCGTAGATGAAAGATTATGCCGTCTGCTTGTATGGAGATTTGTTTCTATAACAGCGCATCCGTACATTAACTCATTGTTATCTTTGTATTTCGATCACAGAAAGGTTGGATCTTGACCAGTACAAAAAATGCGCGATCAATATTTGTGATCAGCACAAAAAGTTTCAATGACAGGAAATGAGTCTTTGACTGGCAGGGCTCCAATGAGGTGAGGTGTGGATTGCCACAGTGAAATATTTAGTTTCGAAAGATTTTTTTCAGGCCGCCTACCCAATAGTATCTTGTCATATGCTCTAAGGAATTATAAGCTATTCGCATGAATCGTAGAATTTTTTTTTATAACAGCATCATGAAATAGTGTATTTACGCAAAATCGTCTATTTATAGGTGAAAAGGCACTCTTTTCTCACCGTTACCATATAAAGCCACATCTTCACCAGCCAAGTCAACTACATCGCAAAGCTCTCTACGCTGCCTTGACATTCTTGACTGGTGGCAGAGGAGTACTGCTCTGCGCCACATAGTGGAAGTTTTAACGATGAGCGACTTTTTGCCTCCAGGAGTTGTTCCCCTTCAATTTCAAGTCGACCACACTCGTAAGGCGATTCGTTATCGTTCGACCGTGCAGGGCGTCCCAAAAGCTGATTTAATTGATGAAAACACCGAAAGTGGCCGTGAAAATGCTTCTCCTCTTTGTTTTTTTCGGCAGAATTTCCCCGCACATTCGACACAGCTCTTTCTTAGTGGGGGTCGCCATCTTGGTAATCAACTGCTACGTAACGCGCATTCTGATTGGATGCAGCAAGTCGTCTCTGCATCCCACTCATCGATGAGTATTCACGTTCGACCTTTACTAGAGAAGTATGCCAAGGCAATGTACAGAGCAACGTGATGTACGTCGACTTGGTTAGAGAAGATGATAAAGGCAGTCCTGAAGCAAGATAAACTTCACCGCAAAATAGCGGACATGTCAATAGCTACTCACTCTTCGGAAACGGTTTTCGGTTTGGACTGGCTTCATTAAAGTTTGTTCACTGAGTCAAATAAAGGTGATGTTTTCACCTCGAAACAGACGCTTTTGCACAGATACCCTACTTCAACAAGTTAAAAGAATCCGGAAACTCGGGGTCTGTATAATACCCATGATATTCTCAAAAGCTGAAGTGAAAAAATCCTTCCATGCGTAATATGTGATGTTGGCGCTCAAACCGAATCCTCGTTGAACCATGCCATGCCCCTTGAAACGAGTTGACCAAGTACAATGATTTTCGATTGTATTCTCAACAACCCCAAATTTCACAACATAGTTTGATATTTTGTTAAGAATAAGATAAACCTACCTGCAGATAGAAATATTACACATGTGTCGATACCGTTTTCGCTATAATAGAATGCGTTTGGATCCAAACTTTTGCAATGGTCATCCATGTCTCCGCCAGGTGCTTCTGTTATCTCAAGTTTGCACGAGGATGTTGTAACTGTCCAATTCTCTGGACAATTTTCGCCTGCGACAGCTGATCAATAAAAAAGAGAATTGCTTTTTTTACGCCGCAAAGATCTCCGGGTACATTTTTGACATGGATAATTGAATAAATTAGCCTACAATCATCGCATAAGTACCGAGAAGTCGAATGGCAGTGTAACGAGAAGGGAACGGGGCAATAGAAAAAAGTTGAAATACAAATCAACTGGATTGATACAGACCACCTATGTATTAAGGCAATAGATATCAAACTCCCATTGGTGCCGGGTACCTGTTTGGTAGGAAGCTTGGAATACTTCATCAGTATGGCTATAGGTTCGTGACGATGAACCTGAAACCAAGAATGCGCTGGCTTATCTATCGTCTTTGAAGATGTCCTTAGCGCTATTCTAGACAGATATATCCCAGGGGGTACGGAAGGATATGAGAGAAAGATTGCTCTTGATGCGACAAGGTACTGCCAGGTCAGAGCATGTCATTTTCGGCGCAGAAAGTAGTTACAGAGATCCTCCGCTCGTATTTCCAACTCAGCTGTAAAGTAACAGAAACTGACAGATGCTAGGTCGATTCAACACATTTTCTAATAAACACGAACTTGGATCGCCACAATTTCGACAGCTATTTCCACGTTGTCTTGTCATTCCCATTTTTTTTTACTGAAACTGTATTTTCTCCAATATACTCAATTACATGTTTTCTGACCGCGACAACTCTTCCAAAACATCTCAGAAATGTGTAACTTAGTCAGAAATGTGTAACTTAGTCAGAAATGTGTAACTTAGTCATGTGTATGAGAAAACCATTCCCAACTTTCTACTGAAATCAGTTTTTCTCCAACTTTCCGATTAAAAGTTTTCGGTCAGCGATAATTAAATCTTAAAATTCGATCTTTAAAACCTGGTAAGAGGTACTGACAGCTTAGAAGCGCCTACGCTACCTCACCAATGTGCAAGCGTGCTCATGTGCTGCAGAAATGAGGATACCGCATCGGAGAATCACTATTTGAAAGAAATGGCGCAATAATTCGATACGAAATTTCGAGAATAATATCGCACGTTCGTATCGTACTCTCGCTCATTCGTATCGAAACCTCGTTCTTTCGACTTTTGTCAATGTGGCAATAAAAAAATCAACTGTGCATTAACCTAGGCCTTCAAGCCCGCCCTCTGTACATGTCTCTCGACGAATATATGTAGGTATATTGTTTTGGTGGGAAATTTAAGCCATACGACGTCGAGCATTACATGTCAGTTTTTCTTGGTATCCTTGCATTTACCAGATTTGCCCTATGTTGGGGCGTTTACTGAATCAGACGTCCCCGATGCTCACCAATTAACATCAGATGCGTTATTGCTTTGAGATGACCAGTCATCACAGCTCCCGAGGTAGCGTATCTAATTCCGCTTAAGCTGGTGCTACGGGCCGCGTGGATACTTCATATTCTCCACATGAACATCTGCAATAAAAGCGCGGCTGAGATACTAAGGTTACGTCCCGGAATCCACCGTATTCTCGGGTCTGAATGTAAGGTGCCGAGGGAGGCTTTCCTGTAGAGTCATATGGTTGGTCTTAACCAGAAGACTATACTGTGAAGTCATGTGGCTCTGCCAGTATGTCGGCACCTCTTCCCACTTCTCTTATATGTGCTGTAATTTTTACCTGTGTATGGCGAAATTCTGCTGATGAACGTTTCGTCCCCGAGGCCCGCCCGCTGTACAGACGTTTTGGTCTTTGATATATGTTGGCATTTGTGGGAAGTTGATGCTAGGTCGACATCGGGCCTTACAGACTAGTCTTTTGCGTTAAATGTCGCCATTTTCATCTGACGACGATACAGCTCACCAATCCCCAGTGTACGAGTTGTCACAGCGAAACAGTTCACCAATTACCAATATACGAGTTGTCAGAGCAGTTTCCATCATAGCTCTCTGAATTTGTATCTAATACCGCTTATGCCGGTGCTAGGGGCCGTGTGGTCATGTCATCCAAGTTGCCACATGAACAGGTACAATAAAAGCGTACCTGCGATATAATACATATCACGAATCGTTAGATTTTTGATATGTGCTTTAGAATGGGTTAACCAGAAGACTATACTGTATAGTCATGTGGCTCTGCCAGTATGTCGGCACCTCTTCCCACTTCCCTTATATGTGTTGTAATTTAGTCGCCAGACGTCGTCAATGTTTTCCACCTCTTCCATATCGCTCCAAATTTATTTCCTGTATATGGTAGGATTCTGCCGGAGGACTGTTAATCTCCAAGACTCGCCCTCTATACATGTATCTCGACAAATATATGTAGGTTTATTGTTATGGTGGGAAAATTTAGCCGTGCGACGTCGGGCACAGGGTAGTTTTTCTGAATGCTTCATAGTCTCCACATGAACAGATCCAATAAAAACGCGGCTCAGATACTAAGACTACGTCTGAGAATCCATCATATTCTCGGGTCTGAATGTGAGGTGCCGAAGGAAGCTTTCATGTAGAGTCATTTAGTTGCTCTTTAGTCGTCAGACGTGGTCAATTTTTCCCACCTGTTGCATATCTCTCCAATTAATTACCTGTATATCGTAGGATTCCGCTGGTGGATTGTTAATCCTCGAGGCCCGCTCTCTGTGCATGTCTCTCGACAAATATATGTATGTTTACTTTTTTTTGGTTTAAGCCGTACGACGTCGGGAATTACAGGTTAGTTTTTCTTGGTATTCGTGCATTTACCAGGTTTATCCTATCTTGAGGTGTTTACTCCATCAAACGTCCTCGATGCTCACCCATTAACATCAGACGAGTTATTGCTTTGAGCTGATCTGTCGTCACAGCTCCCCAGCTAGCGTATCTAATTCCGCTTAATCCGGAGCTAGGTTCCGTCTGGATACTGCGTAGTCTCCACATGAACAGCTGCAATAAAAGCGCGGCTGAGATACTAAGGCTACGTCCGAGAATCCACCCTAATCTCGGGTCTGAATGTAAGGTACCGAGGGAAGCTTTCCTGTAGAATCATATGGTTGCTGTTTAGTCGCCAGACGTCAGTTTTTCCCACCTGTTGCATATCGCTCGAATTTATTACCTGTATATGGTAGGATTTTACTGGTGGGCTGTTAGATCCCGAGGGCCGCCCTCTGTAGATGTCTCTCGACAAATGTATGTAGGTTTATTGTTTTGTTGGGAAATTTAAGCCGTACGACGTCGGGCATTACAGGGTAGTTTTTCTTGGTATTCTTGCATTTTCCAGGTTTATCTTATGTTGATGCGTTTACCCCATCAGACCTCATCGATGCTCATCCATTATCATCAGATGAGTTATTGCTTTGACCTGATCTGTCATCACAGCTCCCGAGCTAGCGTATCTAATTTCGCTTAAGCCGTTGCTAGGGTCCGTGTGGATAATTCCAAGTCTCCACATGAACAGATGCAGTAAAAGCGCGGCTGAGATACTAAGGCTACGTCTGAGAATCCAACGTATTCTCGTGTCTGAATGTGAGGTGCCGAAGGAAGCTTTCATTTAGAGTCATATGGTTGCTGTTTAGTCGCCAGACGTTGTAAGTTTTTCCCACCTCTTGCATATCGCTCCAATTTATTACCTGTACATGGTAGGATTCTGCTGGTGGAATGTTAGTCCCCGAGGTCCGCTTTCTGTACATGTCTCTCGACAAATATAAGTTGGTTTATTCTTTTTTGGGAAACTTAAGCCGTACGTCGTCGGGCATTACAGGTTAGTTTTTCTTGGTATTCTTGCATTTACCAGGTTTACCCCATGTTGAGGTGTTTACTCCATCAGACGTTCTCGATGCTCATCCACTAACATCAGATGTGTTATTGCTTTGAGCTGATCTGTCATCACAGCTCCCGAGCTAGCGTATCCAATTCCGCTTAAGTCGGAGCTAGGTTCCGTGTGAGTACTGCATAGTCTCCACATGAACATCAGCGCGGCTGAGATACCAAGGCTACGTCCGAGAATCCACCTTATTCATGGGTCTGAATGTGATGTGCCGAGAGAAGATTTCCCGTAGAATCATATGGTTGCTCTTTAGTCGTCAGACGTGGTCAATTTTATCCACCTGTTGCATATCGCTCCAATTTATTACCTGTATATGTTAGGATTCTGCTGATGGAATGTTAGTCCCCGAGACCCGTCCTCTGTACATGTCCCTCGACGAATATATGTAGGTTTATTGTTTTGATGGGAAATTTAAGCCGTACGACGTCGGGCATTACAGGTTAGTTTTTCTTGGTATTCTTGCATTTACCAGATTGAGCCTATGTTGATGCGTTTATTCCATCGGGCGTCCTCGATTGTCATCCATTAATATCAGATAAGTTATATCTTTCAGCTGATCTGTCATCACAGCTCCCGAGCTAGCGTATCTAATTCCGCTTAAACCGATGCTAGGGGCCGTGTGGATACAGCATAGTCTCCACATAAATATCTGTAATAAAACCGCGGCTGAGATACTAAGGCTACGTCCGAGAATCCATCGTATTCTCGGATCTGAATGTGAGGTGCCGATGGAAGCTTCCCTTTAGAGTCATATGGTTGACCTTTAATCGACAGACGTCGTCAGTTTTTCCCACCTCTTGCAAATCGCTCCAATTTATTACCTGTAGATGGTAGGATTCTGCTGGTGGACTGTTGGCCCCCGAGACCCGCCCTCTGTACACGTCTCTTGACAAATATATGTAGGGTTATTGTTTTGGTGGGAAATTTATGCCGTACGACGTCGGGCATTACAGGTTAGCTTTTTTGGTATTCTTGCATTTACCAGGTTTACCCTACGTTGGGGCGTTTACTCCATCAGACGTCCTCGATGCTCATCCATTTACATCAGAACCCAACCTCTTGCCTATTGCTTCAGTTTGTTACCTGTATATGGTAGGATTCTGCTGATGGATTGTAAACCCCGAGTCCTGTTCTCTGTACATGTTTCTCGACAAATATATGTAGATTTATTGTTTTGGTGGGGAAAAAAAATTTCTTGATATTCTTGCATTTACCAGGTTTACCCTATTTTGAGGCGTTTACTCCATCAGACGTCATCGATGCTCATCCATTAACATCAGATGAGTTATTGCTTTGAGCTGATCTGTGATCACAGCTTCCGAGCTAGCCTATCTAATTCCGCTCATGCCGGTGCTAGGAGGGCGTGTGGATACGTCATAATCTCCACAGGAACAGATGCAATAAAAGCGTGGCTGAGATACTAAGGCTACGTCCGATAATCCACCGTATTCTCTGGTCTGAGGGAAGCACCAGTCATATGGTTGTTCTTTAATCGCCAGACATCGTAAATTTTTCCCACCTCTTGCATATCGCTCCAATTTGGATTATGGACCTCAATCTTTCGCCCGTTCAACGGAAAACGGAAAAGCGAGGTTAACGAAAATTTGTTCCATTGACAAAAAGTCGAAAGTGCGAGAACGCGGCCGCATCCGGCTTCAATGCAACACGTTTGTGGAACTCCCTAACTGTTGAGTCAAGGTGAACGAGTCACCTAGGCCACTAACTCCCGTTTCCGTTCATCTTTGACGAAACATTACATTAGCAACACCTATAACTTAAAAAATATCGTAAACAAATAAGGTGCCTGTACCTGACTATTTATCTCGTGTCAATGAACTGCACAGGATAATTAGGTGCCCAAATTTATCATTTGTGCAATTTTTCGATTTCGACGTGTGCACTACAATTGCGTGACCTCTTCATGACCTCTGCCCACTGCCTCAGTGATTCAGTCGTGCATAATGAAATCTACAGTTGTCTCAGCATCGACCAGCATTTTTAACAGTCGACAACTGATATTAATGTACATCAATTTACTGAACTGTAGGGATCGCGATACATGAAGTGAGAATTAGTGATAGTATTATCTACCAATATCTATAAGCCAAGTTTATATGGGATTATGTTGTATGTATTCACTCTGCGGCGGTAAATCTCCGTAGGCCTATCCTATTCCCAGAGTCTTCCAGCTTAGACTTCCAAACGGTCAGCGAGCAAACGGCCAGCGATTTCTTGATATGACCTGGAAGCAGGGTACCGCTATCAACTTCGTCGAGAGGCATTTTCCATAAAAGAAGTTGGAAAACAGCAAACAATCAGACTACTGAATTTTAGATACGTTAGTCAAGATTCGTTATTGCATACGCTCATCACAACTTATAAAATCATAATGTGTGTACCGACTCTGGCGATTATATGGAGTCTATAAAAATACAGTCCAGCTGTGACATAATCAACTTTTCGCTGGGAACTATGCAACACGACTTGTTGTTATTCCTGTTGTAATTTATGGGATAATTTTTGTAAATTTTTCTGCGATATTTTCTGCTATGTTTTAAAATTCCTTGTATTGCTGATAAATAAGTTAATGTGATTTACTTCGAGAAGAATCAACAGATTATTATTTTTTTTTCCTAGATTCCTAGCTGTTCTCTCTATTTGAATTGAGATTTTTGTTGTCAAATTCACATTTGTCTTGAGAGTTTGAGAAATCTTGAGAGTTGAATATCTTGAAGTTAAAAATTTTGAAGTTGAAATGTTGGAGATGACAATGTTGGAGTTGAATATCTTGCTTTAATTTACCTGGTATCAGGTATACTGTACATTAAAATCTTGAAATTTGACATTTGAATTTGTGATTACATGCTCCGCAAAAGTATTGGCAAACATGTAATAAATTGGCAGATTCAACAAGCAAAGTTGGCCAGACTCCTGCTACCAGTGATCTATGCACTTTTACAAATTGCATTACAACTGTTACAACCAATCCGCCATTTGCACAATATTGAAAGAACAAAGAAACGCCTGGTTCGTATAATTTCACTTTGCCATATCTTTAATCCAGGATCATATTTTTAACAGCTGGCATATTATCATGTAATATTTGCCAAATTATACATTATTCTAAGCATGACACTTTGTTTTAATATTGGGAAAATGTAGTGCATATGCATAGAATTATGTTAGTTATCACCAGTTTAAAATATTCCCCTGTGTTAAAAGATAGAGCAAAGTGAAATTCTACGAACCAGTAACTGATCAGCGGAAGCCTCAGGTCACAGACTTGCGCGGATTCCAGGTTTTATAGCAATGTGGAAGAGGTCAGAGCTAGGTGTTCATGCTTTGCAAGTTTATGGATCAATGGAAACCCATTCTCTCAATGTCAGAGTTTGTAGCCTCCTAACACTCGGTGTAACACTCTCCGACTGCAATGTGCATGAAAACGCCCGCATTCGGTCTGTAATGGGTTCGAACGACGCTGGGAGCATGTATCTCAGATATGCTGGTTGCATTTCCCATCTCTCGCGTATGCAGAATCTGCATACGCGAGAGATGTGAGATGCATTCAGTATATCTTGTGAAAGAATAAACGAGTTTTATGCTAAATTATTACTCAAGTTCGCATGGGAAAACGTCTTGTTTAGCTGTGACATGCTGAACCTTCATATAGAAGCGGACTATGCTATGAAGGCAGAAGTCGCGCGCCGCGCGTTAACCCCCAGTGCAATCCTATAGGGCAGACCTATATGTGACTGTAGGACGAATGCAATCTGATGACATGAGAATGTGGAATTACAAGCGTCTGGTCCGTCATTCATAATTCAGCCGTCGTCCATTAGAGAATATCCGCGTCCATAATCCAAAGACCTATTTCATAATCCATATGACAGTATTAGCACCAAATTCAAAAAGACAATCATAGTATACATAAACATAGGCTTGTTTCCTGCAAGAGAGAAGCGGTCAACAGTTTCATTGATGCCGGCAAGACATCGTGATGTTCCAAAAATATCAAATCCGTATCGCTGATCAGTATTCTTAATCCATAATATTCGTTGTAAAGTCCTCTAAAGAATGATGTATCTCAGCCACGCTTTGATTGTGACTGTTCAGATGAGTACCGTGAGGATCTTGAAGTACATGGGTTTATACGGCCCCTAGCCCCGGGTTAAGCGGAATTAGACACAAGTTACGAAACGTAACGCCGTAGATCTTGCACGCGACATCAGTACTATCAGTACTTTCATTAGTTTATCGGGACAAAACACAGATATAGCTAATGATATTTGTGTTGCTTATGCCATTTGTTTCGTCAAAATCTATGTTGTGTATGAACAAGAAAGTTGTTATAAGACAAGCACTTGCATATGTTCAGTGAAATTAGACCAATCGTACTGATATATCTGTACCATTGTCAGTATATGACATCACCCATGCTGTTATACCAGGTCTTTTCAAAATTTTGCTAATGTCATTTCCGTCACGAGCGTTATGACAGAAATGACATTAACAATATTTTCAAACGCCCGCAGTATTCATGTATTGGTATTTCATACACTGATAATGGTGCATATATCTTAATAAAGTCAGGATAGCACCACTGTAAATGTTACAGAATAATTTAGTTGACATTTGACATGTTGTGAATATTTAAGAATAATAAGACGGAAATATGACATTAGTAACACAAATGACATTAGCAACTTTTGCATTCTGTCTCTCTATTATACTGCAAACTGTATAACAAATGTACAGGGCAAAACTATTTATATTCACATATTACACAACCTTGATGGGTTTAGCAAACAATGCGCATGACGCAAAGTTTTAAAGTTTATTTAATTACTTTATTCAGTTACTTTATTTAATGCAGTTGTTTTAATAGTTAACAAATGTTATATGTTTGTGTTAAAATTGTATGACTGTGATGTGTTGTAACAGGGCCTCACTGGAAAGCAGCCATTTAGGCTGAGTTGCACTACCCTGTCTAATTATGTTGAATAAATATATAGATAAAATAAATAAACTGTTCAGAGTTGCAGGTGTTCTAACATCATTTTTCGCTGGTACGGAAAAAAAACGTTTATCGCGAAATCCGCCATAAGCGTATATATGTTCAAACTTGCCAACGTATGTCAGTCTGTCATATTTCAGTAATTCAATTATGACCACGAACGGGTGATAAACGAATAGATCATACTATCCCGGATTGTAAGACCGTTCTTTAATTATTCGGCTGTTCCACAAATCTTACCTCACATATAATTTATCAATGAAGAACTTTCCTCCGTGGTCAGCCCATGTTTGACAGTATCTGCTTAATTCCCGGCCTATTACAGTGATACCAGCTGAGCTTTAATTTCATTTGTTTTAACGAAGTCACAACTGAGTCCGTTCCTGTTTGGAAGGTGGTAATGTCCCAGCAACAAATGAACAATGAAACGAATTTTGTCAAATCTAAACCGACATTTAAGTGAAAGTATTTAAGTAATGGTACTTAATACATGTGAGGAAAATTTGAAGAACGATCGAATAGTTATGGGGACTTGATCACACAACCACGCTGTCGCGTATGTCTCATCAGTGAGGAAATATATCTATAAACGCAGCCACAGTAATCTGTCAAAAATAGCTGTGGAAGGGATAAAGAACGCTTGGACTCCTTGCGATGGATTCGTTCGACCGCAGAGTGACGCGACATAATGAAAAGAAAAAAAATACATGTAACTTTTCTACAACCAGCGCGATATTCTGAGTGGAAATACTTCGCAACTTTAGATTTGTGAATTATGCAAATTAAATGAGTTCATTTAAACAACAGCGTCCTCTTGTCATGAAGTATCAAATCAGTGTAGTTGTCCGAATTCATGCGATACTCTGGAAAATATGCGACAATCCGTGTATTAACGCGACCCCCTATGCGATGTCCAAAAATACACGTCAAAGTTTTCTATCATAATATTCAGTTTTCGACGTAAACTGGTCCTTGTGTATTGCCAATTTTGGGAAAACGACATTTGTTTCCAAAAATAACATAAACATCAAAAGCAGACGAAAATAGTTCGTGTGTACACGTCATCATAGAAAATAATCTAGGACGTCTCAGAACGGAGTTGCGCAGGCGTATTGCAATGTCAATCTTTTCCCTGCACCATGTGAACTATGTATAAATGTGGGGTGAGCCGTATGAGCCGTATCGGTACTGCTAAAAGGACAACAATATTTGGAGAGCCTTTGAAATAACAAATTCACTGATTAAAACAATAATCACAATAAGCAGACCAAATGGAACCTACCGTGGCTTATTTTTTTCAAGAATGTTCCAGATTTTTGTTGTAGCACGCAATATGAAAAGTATTTGCCGGTTGCGAATGAGAGCGATACCATTGTATACTCCAGCATCAACGAGTGCGACTGAGTTTTGCCAGCGAATACAACTTAATTGTTACTCTCACTGAAGATCAACGAAAGGGGGTCACAAGAGAAAATATTTAAAAAGAAAATGTTTTCACTCGTTCATACGAATACATGAAAACTGGTCAAAGAATAATTGACCGTGGGTCACCGGCTTCATGCGATAAAGGTTCTAGTCTTTCCGCATTGCTATTAAACTTATTATGGATTTCATTTTTCTACTTTTGATTGATTTATTGTAATGCTAAATTATCTCCGGGAATTAAAATATAGGAACTAAACAAAGTGGTCTAAAAAGGTTAAACTTACCCCAGGTTACGCCTATGAACACTAGCACAACCCCAAGAACTATAGTCCAGAGATGATAGTTAGTGGCCCTCATCTTCAAGATAATTGTAGTATTTCTTCACTGTGTTTCTTTTAACCTGCAGTTGCTCTATTCCTCGAATGCTTCAAAAATAGGTTCTTTTATAGGTTCTGTGCAATAAAATTCAGTTGTGTTTCAAATAATCTTTTCTCTTATCTCTTTTAATCAATTTTATTTTTACGGGTCACTGCTGCAGAGAAACGGCGAATGATCAATACAATTAATTAAGACTGTTGGTGGCTATCTGCAGCTGTGTTGAAAGATCGACGTTCGTCAGTAGAATCAATTAAATATGTTCACGTTTCGATTGCTGGAGCACTTGATTTATTCGAACTATGTACATCTAATCGAGACTCGTTATGCTAGATAATTCGAGTAGCATTCGCTAGATATCGCGGGCAAATCCCCTTGCACAAATTGAATCAAAACACAACTTTTATCAGGTATTCAGGTGAATACGTAGACATTGATATCTATTTTCATTTTATGAAACACATTTATGAAACATAACGCTAAAGATCAATTTACGAATATACTTTGCTCCGGATTGGCAGACCGCTGTACAAAATCCGTGAATTAGTTTCTGCACAAATGTTTTGCTACACACCCTTTTCATAATCCCTGACTCGCTTGTACTGACTGGTGAAGTCAAGTGAGATCAGCTCTCGCCACTGACATATGCTAACTCAAAGCAAACTCAACACATACCAGAATCAGAGCAAAACTCTGTCAACATCTATCCGATTTTCAGTCTGTTTAGTTATTATTAAACCTGAAGAGATGCCCGTTTCAGAAATATATAGTCTGATTGAATTCGTGGGGAAATATTTACCGTAAACGATGGTGTCAATTCGTCAGGAATTTTTCGCGATATACCCACGGTTGGTTGTTATCACTTTTCTAAAAAACACTTCCAAATATTTATTTTTATATAGTACGGGTATTATAGAATTATGAAAATATAAATATCATTTCTGTATCTTCAGTCGTTTTCTTGTAATCTTTACAGGTAAACGTGTAACACGATTTTTGGGGGAATTCCGGAAGTCGAGCGGAGCCTTCCGTGATAAAAAGGACGAGACACTGGCATACGGCACACATATCAGAATGAAAACGAACAAAACACAGGGAAAGATGAGGAGTATTGATTAATTATAATATAAACCATTGATAATATTTGAAGCTGCTATGGTAAGATTCCAATGGAAAATTAATGAATATTTTTCAAAATATAATAAATTGCGAATTCCGGGGATTGGGGAGCCACAAGCCCCCTCCCCTCTCAATGCCTGGTAGGGTGAAGCATTTCATAAGCACCCTCAGGAGAGGAAAGTACACAACTTTCGGGGCAGAACACTAATCTGAATAAGAACTGAAGACAGAACACACAATTGGGCAGAATTATAAGGGATAAATGTGTCAAACCAAACAACAGTATGAAGTCACACCATCATGCTATGGCAGACATACATGAATCAGTCTACTTCTAAGTTAGGACGGTTGTCACTACTGGACAAACACCCCATTAAATACAATTATTGGGGCATAGCATACTCATTATTATGCCAGCTGCTCATGCTATTTTCGTTACCTCTCGGGGTAGGTGGCTGAAACTTTCTTTACTATATATTTGGAACAAGCTCTACAGTAAAATGTTAAAAGAGCAAGCTGCACGCCATGATGAAGTCAGAGAGACGTCCTATGTGTCGAAGGTAATTATTCTTCTTTTTTGACAATTTTTTCACATTGTTTCGATATTAATATGATGGAGAATCATTGGTTTTGTCAAAATAAGTTACTTTATTGTATTTCTGGTAAGTAAAATGGGAAAAAAATGGAGAGAAAAAGCTGGTTTTTTAAAATTTACCCATGATTCTTCGCGCCTATGATTATGCAAATAGTCTCAAAATGACGCTAATAAAATTCGGAAAAACGTCAGAAAGATTTACACTCCTGTTCTCTTCTATCGGGAGCTGTTTTGAAAACTTTGGTGGGGGCGGAATAATCTTCCAGCCAAGATAGGGTTAATTTGCATAGGACAAAAAGCCGATCAAGATTAGTGGCCATTCATATCTGGAATAAAACTATTCCCGGTCAATTAAATTAAAGACCATTGACATAATGTTCATAAGATTTGTGCTCTCTAACTTTATTTCCTTTATTATACCTTCCTCTAATTATTGGAGGCATATAGGAATGCATTTGTCCGTCTGTGTGTCTGTCCGTCCGCATAGTCGCGACACTGAAGCCTGTCCAGTAAATCTCAAGTAAAATTTTTGTAATGAGTATAACTCTAAACTGTGCTGGCATAATCAAAATGCGGAGGAATCAACGCATAAAAAAGCATTGGTAATTGCTTACAGGGCGGTGAATTCAGAACATAATATATTTGTCATTTTTGCAGCTTTGGGTCAAACCATAGATCCCAAAATAATTAAACTCTGACTCAATGTGATGATCAGTAAGGTTGATGCAAAACTGATATTTCATTCTGTGTTTGTTTCTCGTCCCGAAAAGGTTCAATACACAATTTACCGTCATCTAACATATTTGCTACATTTTGTAATTTAGCCTTTATGAGATATTGCACTGCTAAAATAGTGCTTTCTTTTGCGATACTAGCGCTAGCATCTGCATGCAGCATAATGTCAGGGACGCACTGTATGTACAAAAAGAAATAATAGCGTGTCCTATACATGTAGATTCTTGTGGTGCCCCATTCAAATCTGTGTTACAACACTGACTACTTGGGCCACTTGTTGGTACTGCATGATCCGAACCAGGATAATTCAATCTCAGTTACACCGTTGGACAGTTTAATAGCTTTAAGTTTGTGTTCGGTATTACCAAAGGCTTTTCTCGGATCCGGAAATAAAATGTATACAATGTTGTCCTGATCTTTAGTCTTTAGATACATAATCATTACCATACGTAAGTAATAATTCGCTAGACTGTTTTTTTTTAATCTGTAGAGAGAGAGAGCTAGAGAGAGAGAGAGAGAGAGAGCGGGAGAATTGAATTTAACTAAAATCTGACTGGGAAAATCAGCTCCAATCTGATTCGTGTCCAAATGTTCATATCATGTGGTCTTTTTCTATTCATATCGTACCTCTTATCTTCATTTAGACAGGACTTATTTTCGCCATGTTTCAGTCTCGGGAACAGTGTCAGTTCGAAGAGACATATTGCGTAAATAACGCATTGAAGGGGCTATATAAAATGCGGATGTGTTTAGAAGTTGCGCTGGAATCCCATTCACCCCGGTAACCTTTCCGAAACAAATTATTTAGCTGCTTCTCAATGACAGTCACGGTAACGCCGTCAATCCTAATCGAGTTTCTCCCGATATTTGTGAAGGAATCGTTGAATTTATTTGACACTTTAACTTGATAAGTATCATTAAATATTATCAATAACACCAATAAAAAAAAGAATTTGCAAACCACACCAAGTTATAGTGTAACCAACTCTCTTAATTCAGCATCTCCTCTTAACCCTATCTGGCTTGGGCTTTTTAGGACCTGTCCAGGCCTGGGGGGGGGGGGGGGGGGCCGAAATGGCCCCCCCCCTAATTATTTTTCGTACCTCTTGAGCTAGGGAGCTGAAACTTATTACACTATACCCTTGGGTCAAGCTCTACTAGAAAATGTAAAAAAATCCAAGATGGCCGCTTTGATGACGTCACAGTGACGCCATTTTGAAAAACGGCATTTTTTGGTCGATTTTTCGGTCAGATTTTCCGAATTTTTGATTTTTGCAATTTCTCCACACAAACTGCATGAAAAATTAGCAAATATTAATGTGATATGAAATAAAATAGTTTTTGCCCACTTTTCATTGCGGAAAAGCAGAAATTTTGAAGAAATATGACAAAAACATCACTTTTCTGGTACACCACGTGGCCGCCATCTTGACTTTGCTCATGATCCTCTGCTCGGGGGGTTATGAAAATAGGCTCAAAATGACCCCAATAAGACAAGCGATAAAGTCACGGAGTTTCAGCTCTCCATTTTTCGCCGTTCCGGAGATAGTGCAGATAGTTTGGTAGGGGGGGCCATAATGCCCCCCCCCCCCCCAGGCCAGGTAGGGTTAATGATGCAACCCCACTGGGAAGTACTCAGAGCCACACCCATTCTTCATCCAATTCTCACTGGAATTTGGCCTCTGATGCATTGCTTGACTGTAGTTATAACTTTTCCCTCTAGAGGACATGTGACTTATTCTTAGTGAACCTTACCTATGCCCCACTCATGATGCAGGCACTACTGTCGACATTGAGGCCTGCTCCTACCTTTGGCACCGAAATTAATCATCGATGCACCCCCGATATTGAGGCCTGCTCCTACCATGGCACCGAAATTAATCATCGACGTACCCCCGACATTGAGGCCTGCTCCTACCATGGCACCGAAATTAATCATCGATGTACCCCCGACATTGAGGCCTGCTCCTACCTTTGGCACCGAAATTGATCATCGATGCACCCCCGATATTGAGGCCTGCTCCTACCATGGCACCGAAATTAATCATCGACGTACCCCATTATATTAGCCTATCTCTGAAAGAAAAGAGCCCTCATATACTGGCATACGAAACACCTACTACCCTCGTGAATAGGTCCTGCGCGGATTCTGAGCCGGATGGGAGGGGATATGCCAGGCTTGCCAGTCAAACGATTTATAGAATCGCATTCGCTGCGCTCACTCGCTTTACACAATCTTTTGGCGGGTTCGAATGAAGCCGATAACATATAATGCATGAAAGAGACTGGAAACTGGATCCAGGAGAGTGGAATGAACAATAACATTATCTAGTGTTACATCTAGTGCAACAGGGTGTATATTATAAGACAAATAATAATATCATAATAATATTCACTGGAAAAGTTACTAATATTGATATTTAATACAATGTATGGCATCCAATGGATATATTTTTGATGCAGATTTGGAAATATATCAGGGTTCAATAACACACCAATCATAGTAACAGTTATATTCGTGTAATACTGGAATGGGACAGTGGATAAAGTGAGACACTGAGCTACATGTAACTTAACACACAAATTTGCCGACTTTCTCCTGTTTGTATGTGAGTATGTGCTATTTCACCGTCCGTAAGGCAGGTTTTACACTACTGCATTTTAAAATACGGAATATTGTAGACATTATTTTATACAGAGTATATCCCACATTTGCCGAATAACATTTGCAGTATTATAATACGATTAGGCTTACAACTGTCGTCGCGTCTGTGTTTATATCGACGCGCTGCGCGCACGTGTTACATGCTGATGACGGGTATCCAGTATTCAGCGATTCATTACAACAGCAATACATGTATAAATACCATCTTTTAGCTTCACATGGCGAACTCCAGATCGAATTGAGAGCGAATGTTGAACTTTCAAGCTGTTATGACATTCAACATACTGCAGACTGGACTGGTTCATCTCGTTGTTTTTAAGCCAAGTTAAGGACATGTAATTATTTATCTGGTACATGAAGGCTGGCAAATTTGGCATTTTTTTAAGGGTTCAATCGTTTCGATTCCCTTTGAACTGGGCGGGGAGAGTGAGTGAGTAGGAATTCACGTCGTTTTCAGTGATGTTTCAGTCATATCTCTGCGGTGCTTACATGTGCCAGAACACGAGAGTGCTCACAGTTCCTATTATCCTGGACACTGATCAGCCCAGCCAGTGCAGCACCCGGTCACCCATCCAAGAGTTGATCGGGCTCATCATTGCTTAACTTCGGAGAACCGGTGTGCCCAACGCAATACCCTTTGAACAGAAGGTACATTGTTATTTTCTCCTAGGTTACTGTATCGGGTCGAAGCTTCAAAATCTCGAGTACACAGTCAAACCTTCAAGTTGGAGGAATAAGAAATTATGAAAATTAGTGCATTGTAGTAAAACAAAAACATGACTTTTTTAAAACTCAAACCATTCGTGGTACAGTAGGTAAGGCTCAATCAGGCGAACTTCACGCACCAGGGGACACAGCGGGGTATAAGGATTACTCACGTTCAAGGCAAAGATCACGGCCAAAGAAGCGTTTAACTAATTGGCTCGCCTAGCATAACATTCTCGAATGGCCATATGGGTTCTTGTCCAGCTGCGAACCGGGGATTAGCGTGGCTCAAGCGATCGAACACAGTGCTGATTGGTTTTTGGCCGTTTTCTCTGTTTAGTTTTTCACCAAAAAGTGGGCTTTCCCGTTCTAATTTCTCTCATGTTATTTGATGTACAAACATGAACTTTGGACACAATATTCCAATCATGTAAATATTCAACACCTTGCCTCAAATTTTATAAGTTCGGTCCTGTTCATGAATTATTTAGGATTTAGTGGAGATGGGTTGAGTTTTTGTAGATTTTCTCAATCTTACAAATTTGCACGACGATAAAATAAATTCTAGGCCTTAGCTACAAAAACTGAGGCAACCGACTTTTACTCAAATTGTAAAGTTCATTATTCCAAAAAGCAAGTTTGGTTGATAAAAACTGAGAGTTATTAGCGCGTGATTTTGAGAACTATACTTTTCTAAATGACATGATTTATCTTTAAATAAACCGATTCTTGTAATAAATTCGATCAAGTTATTTATTTATCTAAATTCCTGAAATCAAAGGCTTTCAGAAAATGTATAGTTTGTATGGATACAAAAAAGCACTGCCCCGTAATTAAGTAAAATTGTGATACGTACATGTACGCAACTGGAACCCGATACAGTAACCATACGTCAGAAATCTGTTCCTTTGATTCACCCCATATCGGAACCACTGAAGTGCCGTACATGTATAGTTTGAGATCTTGAAAAGCAGTTCATAAATGGTATACTACATGTAGTTGGCTGGCTCAATCTTCTTTTTGATTTTAAAATCAGCTTCAAATGTAATGCTGTATGGAGATCTGATCTTTCAATTGAAAACTGGGTTCGTTTGCGTCGAGTATTTTTATTGCAATTATTATTTCGCAATATTAAAGTAAACTAGTTAATCAGGTTAAATATTTTACTATACGCAAGGGCGAGTAGAATTATGTTGCGATAAGTCACTATGAATCTGAATCAACTGTACGGAGAAACGGTTGTCTAATTTACGTTATTCTACAAGCGTTAGTAGTATACAAAAGCTAAATTGAGGTGATAGCGCTTCACTGCGCATGCGCAGAACTTGTGATGACGTCACAATGGGGTGTGTGCGCATGCGTGTGTGTGTGTGCTGGGTACAAGATGGCGGCCACATGTGTGTGTGTGTGCTGGGTACAAGATGGCGGCCTAATGTGTGTGTGCTGGGTACAAGATGGCGGCCTAATGTGTGTGTGTGCTGGGTACAAGATGGCGGCCACATACAAGATGGCGGCCTAATGTGTGTGTGTTGGGGTGACTGGGTACAATGTGTGCTGGGTACAAGATGGCGGCCTAATGTGTAGGTGCTGGGTACAAGATGGCGGCCACATGTGTGTGTGTGTGCTGGGTACAAGATGGCGGCCACATGTGTGTGTTGGGGTGAATGGGTACAATGTGTGCTGGGTACAAGATGGCGGCCACATGTGTAGGTGCTGGGTACAAGATGGCGGCCTAATGTGTGTGTGTGCTGGGTACAAGATGGCGGCTTTGTGTCGTGTGTGGTAGGAGGTGTGACCAAGATGGATGGGTGCAAGATGGCGGCCAGTTTTTGTGTCGTGTGTGGTAGGAGGTGTGACCAAGATGGTGTGGGTCCAAGATGGCGGCCAGTTTTTGTGTCGTGTGTGATCGGGCGTGACCTGGGACTATGGGATGCATGTACTGACTTGGTTCTGGGGTTTTTCCCTCACGGGGAGGTCACGTGATCAGTTCAAGGTCATATCCATTTTTTATCGATATGTCAACCCCACACCCAGTCCATTAAATGCTCCTTCACCTATGCTTCAATTTGATACCTCACTCGACCTGTGGTGTGAGTGAGTGCAAGAATGTATTCATCCGCGGTGATGCAGTCATGTCTGGCGGTGATTCGGTCTCGGGAAAAAGCTTCCTTGCCCAATGCCTACGGACTTTACCGAAGATACACGGACTTTAACGAAAAGACACGGACGTACACGAAAAGACGCGAAGGTGAACGCCATTGTGGGAAACCTCCCACAGACAGGTCAGTACATGCATTTCTATGTTGTTCACGCATAATAAAAGGATTGATCTGTAATCTGTGTTGTTGTTGTTGTTGTTGTTGCTCCCTTTTTTTGGACTAACCCATCAGAATAGTACGTATCACGGACTACACCCGTAGAGCTACATCTGGTCTATAAAACATGTCCCTCTGGATCCCACACCTTCATTTCTACAGAGCCATGGCGGAGATCCAGCCCCATGCGACTCGCATTTACAGTATGCCACCGTGGTGAATTCATTCACGGGTTACCGAGCAGTGGTCCGGTCCATGTTTGCAGATGGCGACGACAACGAGGGACGACGCCAGATCCTGAACGAGTTCACAGAAGCGGTCCTCCACAGAGTGCACTCGATGGACAGGCGTGCCATCACTCACCACTACTGGACTATGACAGCCATCCTTGATGCTCGCGCTATGGACCAGGAGCGCTCACGCCGGAACCAGCGCCGGCTGGTTGGCCTCATACTAGTCTGTGCCCTATTCACCCTGGCGCTGTGGTATTGACACTATAAATACGAGGGGAAGAGACAGAGTGTGTATCATTTACCGTTGGACATTGAGAGCAAGCATGTCGCTACCACTACGAGCCATCTTGCCTCTTACACCTAGTGTGCGGTTATACGTGTATGCAGATAAAGTCAATCTGGCGAAAGACGATCTAGCTATTTACTGGACACCCGCTGAAATGCTATGGAATCCGGTGACACTAGAGCGTGATGGGTGGAATAAATTTAAACGCGTGTTGAGCGGAGAATTGGACGGAGAGCTCATCCACCTGGATAATGCCATGTACGTCTATACCCTACCATCCCTTCGCATACGTCTAGGCCGGTACAAAGAGCCATCGCGCAGTATCAGCCTAACTCCTTCTGTGTGGGAAGCCTTGAAGAAAATAATGCCTATTGTAGACCAGTTATTGTCACCGGACGATCGATCACCTGAGCAATTAGCGTGGGTTCGTGCTATAGAAGACGCGTTCGCTGAACCGCATGAAAGACTACATAAGGCAGAATTTTGTTTCTGTAAACCAGATACTACAGCCGGGAAAAAAAGGCCTATATGTAAAGAATGCACAGCGGCTAGAGGGTCAGTGTCACCCCGGGAAGAGATCGACACACTTGTGACGGGAGCGAACGAAGGGGAAAGTCCGTGATGCGGCGGTCGGGAAAAAAGGAGACGTCTACAGTGATTAACAGACGGCTTTGCAACAAATAGTTCCTGTGGTCGATAAAGTATTCTCTGCACACGACCCGCCTCTCACAGAATAGGCCCTATAAATACGAGGGGAAGAGACAGAGTGGGTATCATTCTCCGTTCGACATTGAGAGGAAGCATGTCATCACTCCAAGCCATCCTGACGCTTACACCCAATGTGAAGTTATACGTGTATGATGCTAAAGTGACCCTGGTCGAAGATTGTGGAAATATTTGCTTTGAGCACGCTGACACTCTATCGGATAGGGTGACACTAGAGCGTGATGGCTGGACTAAGTTTAAACGGGTGTTGAGCGGAGAGTTAGACGGACACCTGATCCACCTGGACAAGGCCAACTACGTATACCATACTGCGCTCTACCCACGGGTGGGACGCTACCAAGAGCCGGCTCGAAGTTTCCTACTAACTCCCTCTCTGTGGTCAGCCTTGGAGAAAATAGGCCCTCTGGTGGACCAGTTATTTATACCCGACGATCGATCACCCCACCAATTGGCATGGGCTCATGCTATCGAACACGCACTAGATGAACCTAATGAAAAAAAAGCGGATGGAGAAAATACTATATGTATAGAATGCGCAGAGGCTGGAATGACAGTGTCACCTCATGAAGCCACCCACACACACATGACGGGCCAGAACGATGAAGAAGAAGAAAAAATCCGTGATGAAGCCGCGGGGCCAATGGCTGAACCCCATGAACAACTACATGAACCCGACGACGATGCCATTGATTACCCCGCTAGACTCAGTCAGCCCAATGACATGACCACCTGATCCTTTGATCTCACGGGGTTCTCCCTATAAATACGAGAGACAGTGAAATCTGGTACCATTCACGTACTGACCATGACGGAGCATATAGTACTGGCGTATTTCAGCTTGACCCCCGAGGTTTTCCTGCACGTGTATGCGGATAAGGTCGATATCATGGAGGAGGTGGTGGGAAACACGGACCCTACACAACCGTGCCCGGCTCACATTCGTCTGTCCCGGGAGGGCTGGACCAAATTCAAACGGGTGTTGTCTGGTGAACTGGACGGCGACCTCATCCACTTGTGTCACGATGTGTACATCCGACGCGGCCCTTTCTTTGCTCAATTGGCTCGGCTAGATGGAGGTACAGTGCATTTTACCCTTCACCCTGATCTATGGTCTGCATTGGAAGATGCCGTGGTGGATGTGGATGAAGTGCTTATCAAGCGGTCATCAGACGAGTTGGACTGGTCATTGACCATGGCCACTGTGGAAATCCACGAAGAAAATCAGAAAGAAACTCCGGCCCAAGATATACCCGTTATAAATAAACGATACAGCCAGGGTCCATCATCATTTTGTCACCATGAAGCGCTGGGAGAAGGTGTTGGATAACTTATACTACAGTCCCGACAGTCCGGCAGCCTATAGTGCATTGTCGGCTCTCTCTCGAGCGGCCAAACCCCAGGGGTACAACGTGCCCAAGTCCGAGATTGGTTAAGAAGACAAGACACCTATACCTTACATCGATCTGTCCGTCGCCATTTTCTACGGAACCGGGTCATCATGGGAGGAATAGATGCCCAGTGGCAAGCGGATTTGGTGGATATGAGCGCCTTTGCCAAACACAACGATGAGAATCGGTATATCTTGACGTGCATCGATATCCTATCCAAGTATGCGTGGGTGGTACCCATCCGGACGAAAACGGGGGCAAATCTCATAGCAGCGTTCAAAGACATCTTCAAGACCGGGCGCAAACCTTTGTATTTGCAAACCGACGAAGGCACGGAATTCCTCAACAGACCGTTCCAAGCCTTTCTCAAGAAACAGAAGGTGTTTTCTTCCATACGTACAACGAGACCAAGGCTTCCGTGGTGGAGAGGTTCAACAGGACATTCAAAGGCCGCATGCATAAATATTTCACCTATAAGAATACAAGGCGGTACATCGATGTTCTCCCGAAACTGGTGAGGGGTTACAATCGAGCCTATCATCGAAGTATAGAGAGAGCCCCCATTACCGTGACCCAACGCGATGAAGCCCAAGTCCGGCGTGTCTTGTACCCCAGGCCATCGCAGCGAACGACGAAGGCGGTGTACAAGGTCGGCGACCCTGTACGGATCAGTAAAGTCAAGGGGAAGTTCGAGAAAAGTTACTTGCCCAACTGGAGCGATGAGCACTTCCTGATTAAACGGCGCCTACCCCGACAGCGGCGAGTCTATGAACTGGAAGATCTCCAAGGGGAAACGTTGCTGGGGACGTTTTACGACACGGAATTACAGCCTGTTGTAAAAAACACAGCAAGATTACTACACGGTGGAGCAGATTTTGAAAACGGAACGTCGACGTGGCAAACTGTTTCATTTCGTAAAATGGCAAGGCTGGCCCAGTTCCTTAAATTCCTGGGTCGCGGCCAACCAGGTGAAACGACTATAAAGCCAGACACCACTGCCGTCCTCCTTCATTCCACGTCCGACCCCAGTGCTATGGACCAACAGCGGCTGCCTCCGAAGACAGCGTCTCGCAAAACACGCAAAGCGCAAGTGGTCTTTGGGGTGCTATTGCTAACCCTGCTGAGTGTGTTGTACGGAGGTGTGTTTTACGACGTAACCTATGTCAGTACGTTACTTAACCAACTGAGAACACCAGCCATCAGTGAAACGGGTCTACAGAGAGCACCAGTCGTATCGAGCCCAGTCACCACCACCACCACACCCCGCGTACAAGCCACGTCAAGCTCTACACTTACACCAAGTACACCTACTACGTCTCAAGACCCACCGGATTTCATCCCTCACAGTGAACCGACCACCCACGTTGTACCCACCCCCAGCACCATCTCTGAACGTGAACAGACAACGACGACCGACGTTGTACCCACCACCACTCCAGTTCACTCGTACGAAATTTACAAGAGCAGGTTACCACGACAACGGATAGACCTCAAACCATAGACCCTCGGTGGCAGCATCCCTTCACCTGCGTCATCGCAGGACCGACGGGCTCCGGCAAAACGCACTTCGTCAGGAAGCTCCTTCAACACGCCGACAGCATGATCACTCCACCCATTGCCCGAGTCGTGTGGTGTTACGGAGAATGACAGGAAGCGTATGCAGCAATGCCCCACATCACGTTCGTGGAAGGCCTACCCAACCTGGCCGATTTGGAACCCGACACCTTGGTGGTTGTGGATGATCTCATGGCGGAGACGGATGCACGGGTCACCCAACTCTTTACCAAAGGCAGCCATCATCGACGGCTCAGCATCATCTACATTGTGCAGAATCTGTTCAGTAAAAAACAAAGAACATCGGAATATCAGCTTAAATGCCCACTACCTGGTGGTCTTCAAAAACCCGAGAGATACCACTCAACTGCTGCACCTGGCGAGACAGATATATCCCGGCCGCACACCGTTTGTGTTGGAAGCCTTCAAAGATGCCACAACCCCTCAGCACGGGTATATGCTCTTCGACCTCAAGCAAGCCACCCCGACCACCTTCGACTACGGACCGGCATCTTTCCCGGAGACATCCACCACGTGTACATGCAAAAATAATGTAAACACATCCACAGTGGCGCCCCCAGCTGGGGTCTGTGTGTTTGATGATGGGGAATAATAAAAAGAATGAATACCACAGCAGGGTTGACTTTGTCTGTGAGGTGGATAAAAAGGGCAGAGTTGTAGGTTCTAGCATTAGTTGTACAGGATGTCTGCGCGAGTACGGAAGCACGCTCCCACGCTCCGTGTATTGAAGACGGCCCCACCCGGGTTAGTCCGAACCATTGTACGCGGTGCGGACCCTGACCTTGTACGCTGTCTGTGCGAGATCGGGTACAACCTGTTAAAAGACAACGTACCACTGACTCCGGCTCAGAAGACCAAGTTGGCCAAGCATAAGACAGGTCTCCGAACCCTAGTCCACAAGCGGGTCCCTCAAACACAAAAGAAAAAGGTGTACAGAAAGGCGGCTTTCTCGGGGCCATCTTAGCACCGTTGGCCGCTTCCGTGTTGGGTCCAGTATTGGGTGGACTCTTCGGCCGACAATGAACCACACGAAAAAATGGTCCTCGTCGAACCACGGTTCCTGCAAAACCTCCAATCACCCTACCCTGTCCCACCTACGGTGAAGACCATAAACAGCCTCGATGGAGAGATGCAACAGATCTTACAGAGACCGGGGTTAAGCGACAGTGAGAAAGTACAACGGTACAATGTGACGCTTCAACGGTACATGACGTTCATGGACCAATACAAAACCCTGTCTACCCAGCAACAGCAGCACCACCACCACCACCACCACCACCACCACGTGACAGACCGCTGACCTCAGCACCGCTCCAACAGCCGGGTGAGGTAGCCCCCACAGCCCCACAGTGGGTGGAAGACGAAGTGCTGAAGAGTGTGCCTGCCTCGTTCAAGAAACAAGCTGGCCTGGTATTACAACGGATGAAACAGAATCCTAACATGACTTGGAATGATAAAGGCGAACTCCTGGTACAGAATCAGGTGGTCCCCGGGACCCACATGGCGGATTTAGTGGACTGATGCGTGCATTGCTTGCAGATCACTTTTACCGATCCACTCCCGGATGGGAGGTGATCTTCAGCTCAAAGGCTTGAAAGACATGCATGTACCACAGGAATTGGTGGGAACCCCACCGCTGGAGCCTTTTATGCAGCTTGAGCCAGCGTCACCATTTGGAGTGGCCCACTACCTTCTTGCAGGAAGCCGAATGGGGCCGGTGCCCTCAAACACCACCACAACGGGCACTTTCTTTTCGCGCCTATAAAAAAACACCCTTGATCAAGACACCCCACATCTCCCGAGCCGTGACACGTAGCAAGTCACCGCGACGAACACGACGCCGCACACAACCGCCCAAGGCGTGGAAGACCTATTAAAACCAACAGCAGCAGCAGGACAGCTCAGTCGCCATGTTTTACCTGACCCTACCCAGTAACAGTTCGCTGGATGTGTTTCCTGACAACACCGTGACCAAGTACGTCACCCAGTTACCGCAACCGTTACATTTACCTGGCCGGTGGGAATGTGCCCTCGTGGATATCCAATACCCTTACTCGTGGTACAACGTGCGAGCCAATGAAGTGTGGTACGAGGTCACCTACGAAGGCAAAAACACCCGGCTCACCCTGCCCGAAGGCCAATATGATACCCCCAAAGAGTTCATGGGTGGGCTGTCAAGACTGATGCATGATAAGGCGCTACGGGGGTGACGGATAGTGCAACACGCCTGATAGCCTTGCGCTTCAAGAGAAACGTGTTCTTCGATGTCAACGTACACAACGACAAGGCACAGCTTACCGTCGCCGATACCGTGAATGTGAAACTCAGTCCTACACTACAGCAAATGCTGGGTTTCGATCTACAGACGTTCGCTGGTCCCAACCAACACCATGGCGAGATGCCGATGGATATGAAGTCGGGTATGTACGGACTCTGCGTCTACTCGGACGTGGTGGACAACCACATCGTGGGCGATATCAACACACCTCTGTTACGGGTGGTCCCCATTAAAAATACGTATGGCGATCAAGTCACCCACAGTTTCAACCATATCATGTACCTGCCCGTACGACATACCGACATCAACACGATCACGGTGGATATAAGAGATGACACGGGACGAACGGTGGCATTCGAACGAGGAAAAGTGGTGCTGACACTTCATTTTCGACAAGCACGTGCTCCCCACTTTGCATAATGAAAGTACCTTACGAGTGCGATGCGCGCAGCTATGCCGACTATTATGCCCAACAGGCCGGGGGTGGCTTTCCGGTCTTTAGCGGTGCACGCATGCAACGAGGACATGGACTGGGGAACATACTCGGCAGCATTGTGAAAACGTTCCTGCCCTTGGTGACGCG
>JAVTVY010020633.1:0-73225 GCA_036873755.1 Hanleya hanleyi
GAAACTGGACAAGGGTCTCTGGAGACGTCGAGAAAGTGACGACAATCGGGAGTCGGAGTCCAACTCCTGTAGAGTCGAATATGTTCAGTAAGTGTCCGGTCCCGTCGTCTGGTCCGGTCTCTACTGTCATCCCGATGAATGCTGGAGTCCCAGGTTCTGTTCTGGAGTCCTAATTCGCCTTCCGGATTAAAGATGACTTTATCCTCGTGTCCTCTTCCAGTGTCCGGGTCCGTGTTGACTTGGCCTTGGAAAGGACCTCAATGTGAAACTAGGCTTGCCCACTGTAGACTGGATGTCTCACCCCAAAGAAAAACGGGTTAAGTCAAACCGACTAGCCGTTTCTCCCGAAATAGATTCCCCTGATCATGATGTCGGGTGTAGGTGGAGTCCTAGATTATCCGATGAGGAGTAGGATCCGGCTCTTAGAAGACTGAGGATGATTGTCAGATGAAGTGTCGGGACTTGGAGTAGACCTCACGTAAGGACTGACTTCTTCGACGCTGATCTTCTATATCATCAGGGTCGACCGTTCTACAATCAGGTGAGTGAAGACTCGAAGCTTGGGAAGGATGAAAGGATGACTAGTGGTTTGAAGGTGAAGCTTGAGAACCATCAATTCTGAATGACGAGGTTGACCTCTGTCCCGGTCGGGAGATTCCCTCTTTGCCTTGGAACTGTCCTTCCTTGTAAGGGCGAACACCACTCTGAGCATCTAGTTTGGGTTGTCCTAGTTCTGACCGGAAAGACCCTCCGTGGCGATCTCCTCTGTTAGAGTCGATAAGGCGCCGAAGAATTCCATCTTGGCCCGTGAAAAGGTCAATGATCCCGCTTATGCTTCACGTCTGGATCCTGAATCACCTTGGAAATAGCCGTCAGGAACCAATCAGAGTATGATGTAATTCTGTGTTGTGTCAGCATCATATCTTCCACAGCACAGGCTTGCCTCTGTTGAAGTACCCCGCTGGTGTGGTGTCCTCGTGAAGTTCAACAGTCTGTCAAGATCCGGTTCAGACTTCGGGCCCTGAACGGTGGATTGTCTCCGTGAAGAGTGTAAGCCCTGTAAGGACCGGGCTCCTGGAGAGATGACGAAGTCTCCAATTGTCGATCCAGTGCGTCGTATAGGTTGGCTGATGCTGGAGATGGTGCGCAGGTTGGCGCAGCTTCCTCCTCAGAAGGTTTGTTAAAACCGTAAAGAGGTGTCGTAGTAAGTTTTCTCCGTTCCCGGCGAGGTCATCAGGCTGCTTGTCATCGCCGACCACCGGTCTGGGCATCTCTGGAGTCAACGTATGTACCGCCGCTATCCTGACTTTGAAGGGTAGCATGTCTTATTCTTCTACCTCCGCCCGACGTAGGAGGTGAATCCGTATGAGATGAGGATGCCGAGGAAGTGGAACGTCGTGCGCCGCTATCCTGACTTTGAAGGGTAGCATGTCTTATTCTTCTACCTCCGCCCGACGTAGGAGGTGAATCCGTATGAGATGAGGATGCCGAGGAAGTGGAACGTCGTGCGTGATCCTCATATCGTGTGATCTCACGGGTCTTCGATGAAGGAACTCTACCCTGGTAAGGGGCTGTGGAGCCTGGGGATGACTGTGTTTCTTGACCAGGCTTGCCTTGGAAGGTACCCCTGGAGCAGAAGTCTGTTCCTTGGGGGCAGGTCCAGAATGGTGATCTACGAGTCCTGTTCATCTCTGGACTTCCGTTTTATCCCGATGCTACGGGCTACGGTGATGGTGGGTAGACGTCCGCTCCTCGCCATCAATGCTTGTTGACGAGAAACCGGTGAACGGCTTCTCCCTCGTCTGTTGTAAAGTCGCTCCGGGGTATGGTCCCTATGGTACCGACTCCGGTAGGCTGGACTAGGTGAAGGGGTCCGACGTCTAGGACGGTCCCTCTCTCGATGATGACGTACAGGATAGGAATCTCGGCGTTGTAATGGTGTGCGACTTCGTTTACGAAATCTGCTTGCCGTAGTACCGAGGTATGGCTCCGTTGTATGGGTCCAAGCTGGAGTAGAGGCCGGCTCACGGCGTTCTGGCTGAGTCCGTTCCGCATAAGTCCGTGACTCCTTGGATGTGGAGTCTCGGTGATCTGTATAAGTCCGTTCTGCTTGAGTCCGTGACTTCTCAGGTGTAGACTCTCGGCGCGCTGGATAGGTCCGTGTGGTATCCAGCTCCGTGATACGGCTCCGGGTGCGTGGTATGGTTCCGGGCTGTAGTTTCCTCCCGCGGTGCTCCGGTATCGGAGTCACGGTGGTCTGGATAGGTCCGTGAGGTCTCCAGTTCCGTAGTGCGGCGCCCTGGATAGGGCCGTGATCTCTGGATAGGGCCGTGATTCCTTGGAATCCCGGCCCCTGTAGGCCTTTGGCTTGTCCGACTCCCGGCGTCCGGTATAGAGCCGTGACTCCGTGGAACCGGTGAGCTGTGCTTGAGCCGGGGTCCCGCTGTAGTGGTGGAGTCCGTGATCTGGATTCTCGGACTGCCTTTTTCGCCGTGTCCCTCTGTGTCTCCGGGGTACGGCGGTTCTTTGGGGACTTGGATGAACGGGAGTTGGTATCCGAGTACTCGCTTTGATCCGTGTCTGTGACGGGGCTGTCTAGTAGAGTCCGTGTCAGCACTCTAGCCGGTGCAGTAGAGTAAACCGTATCGCCGTGGCTTGGGCTTGACTGGTCTGCACCTTGCCTATTCTCTCGGTATCCCGTCTCTGTAGGCTCTTGGCTTGACGGGGTCTCGGAGTTCTGTATTGGGCTGATCTCTCAGAGCCATGGTCCCGTATGCTGATCTAAAGTCCGTGGTCTGTAGGTGTGGACTCCCGGTGAGACGTAGACTCTCGGCGTACTGGATAAGTCCGAACTTCATAGGTCCGTGTCGTTCTCTGTCCCGAGGTACGGGGGCCGTAGTACCGCCTCTGGAAGTAACCTCTCTCTCCGATGGTCGGGTCCGAGGTGCTCTGCAGTCGGAGTCCCGGCGCTCTAAGGTGTCGAGGTCCTTGAAGGTCCAGGGTACGGCTCTGTCCCGGGTCCCGGTTCTCCACCAGGTCCCGGCTGGCAGACTTGTCTTTCTTGAGTTGCGGAGACTTGGATGAACGGGAACTGTAATCCGAGGTCTGCCCAGATCCGTAGTTGTAACGGCTCCGGTATAGAGTCCGTATCTCATCTTCTCCGGTGAACTTGAACTAGGCCGTCTTGGGTCTGTAACTTGTTCACCGTCTTAAAATGTAGCTCCAGGGTACTGCTCTTCGCCGTGGAGCTGTGATCCTGTGTCCGTGATCTGTACTGTTTCACGGGACTGTTGTGAAGATTCCACTGGCAACAGTATCGTTTTCAACGATAAGTTGCTGGTAGGAACTTCGTTTACAGCCAAGTCGTTGAAGAGGGCCTGAGTAGCTTGCTTCTCAGCTGGACATCTTGCCAGGTCAATGGCCGCTCTCCAGAGTTGACTGCGTCGCCATAGGTGACTGTAAACACACCTTTGAAAACAAAGAAAAATGCAAGTCTTTAACTGGTTAAAACTGACGACATTCTTCGTTCCTATAAATCTTTATAGCTGGGCGACTACGTTGGTTCATAATGAACTACGGGAGAGAAAAAAATAACCCTAGAGTGCGTCTATAACAATCCAAAAGTTACTGTTTACAGGAGCTCTTTCAAAACAGGTCTTGTCACCAAGACTGCAAAGGATAAAGAGTGATGGACATGCGCGGAGTGCACGCCACCTGGCGGACGATCGACGCAGCGATCAAGGGAGATAATTTTGTTTGCAGGAGATCTCCAAATGGAGGATATTGGCATTTAAGTGATAACAGGTGAAGATTTGGGACACAAACGTAGCCAATTTTTGGAGTGCTGAGTTTCATCACTACATCGCGAATTAATAGGGAAATCACCGTAGGCTATCTTGCGTGTTGTTATCATCTGCAGTGTCCCACATCCTACGGGCAAGAAGAGTGCCATTGCATTGGAGGCAGGTGTGAGGAACCCATTGTGTCCACTAGGTGGCAGTGTCAATGATGTTGCCAGATTGTTTTTTTTCAGAGACAGCCCTGACATATCTCCTGGGAGGCCATCTAATTGTCCATCTTGTTTTCACCTGGGACTGACAAAATGCAGTTCTTGCACCTTGGAAGCATCCTGGCGACCGAGCCATTCGGTGACTTAGTCATTCATCCTCATCCCAGAGTCATTCAGTGACTCACAATCTTGCATTATCTGAGTGATGCCATTTATTGGCCCATGTCTCTCAAGCAAACACGTCACTGTCTTTTCAGGATTGAAGCGATTATTCATTTTATGTCAAAAAGCAGTTTATCCCAATATCAGCTGTCTCTGGAGGCTGCTGGGTTGAGAATTACTCTGCCATTCTCAGAAATGAGCATTTGCTCCAAGACCATTTAGGGTAGGATATCTGGAGTAAGTTCACTGTTGTTACCATCTGTAATGTCCAACGTTGTACGGGCAAGAAAAGCGACAGATTGAAACGAGGCATGTACCCACTAGATAGCAGTATCAGTGATGTTGTCAGGTAGTATTATGGGAGAGTTTATTAATAAACATTATTACACCGTTCATAAATAAAGTTGATACAATCTGGAGTTATAAAAATTTAATTTCAACGCAGCAAGGAAGCAATCAGAGATTGCTCAATTGTATGCCCCCCTTCCGCTTTAATCTGACACTGCTCCACCATTGTTCTGTTTTGTATTGGTCTGTGGAGGCCTAATTTGGCTAATTATAAAAATTCTGTTTCAGTCACTTTTTTCGGCATGCCTCGCATAATACATGTACATATTCCACCCGGGACTTTCGCCAAATTCAAAAATGTGACCTGGTTATGAGACCTTGGGAGTATATTGTGGTGAAATTATGAAGCGATCGTGAACTTTGAATTTTGCATCCAATTCACTCTTTTTGGGGCAATTTCATACTTCAGGACCTATGTGATCTACTTTGGAATGTGCTTTGGACAAATAAATATATCGCATTCATTTAGGTTTGATGAACAAAAGGCCATAACTCTTGAAAATATAACCGAAAGCAGAGAAACTTCACGCTGCACACCTATGGGGTACTGACCACATATCATGCAAATTCCATAATTGTCCATACAATATTAACCGAGATCCAGCCCGGACAAATCCCAATTCACAAAGATTTCAAGAACAAAAGGGCCATAACTCTTGAAATATACGCGAAACGCGGAGAAACTTCACACTGCACAACTACAGGGCACTCACCACATATCCTGCAAATTCCATACTTGTCCATACAATATTAACCGAGATCCAGCCTGGACAAGTCCAAATTCACAAAGACTTGATGAACAAAGGGCCATAACTCTTGAAAATATATGCGAAACGCGAAGAAACTTCACGCTGCACAACTACAGGGTTATGAGACCTTGGGAGTATATTGTGGTGAAATTATGAAGCGATCGTGAACTTTGAATTTTGCATCCAATTCACTCTTTTTGGGGCAATTTCATACTTCAGGACCTATGTGATCTACTTTGGAATGTGCTTTGGACAAATAAATATATCCCATTCATTTAGGTTTGATGAACAAAAGGCCATAACTCTTGAAAATATAACCGAAAGCAGAGAAACTTCACGCTGCACACCTATGGGGTACTGACCACATACCCTGCAAATTTCATAATTGTCCATACAATATTAATCAAGATCCAGCCCGGACAAGTCCCAATTCATGGAGATTTCAGGAACAAAGGGCCATAACTCTTGAAAATATAGGCGGAACGGGGAGAAACTTTACGCTGCACAACTGTGGGGCACTGACCACATGTCATGCAAATTTCATACTTGTTCATACAATATTAACCAAGATCCAGCCCGGACAAGTCCCATTCACAGAGATTTCAGAAAAAGGGCCATAACTCTTGAAAATGATACCGGAACTCGGAAAAAACTCTACGCTGCACAACTATGAGCCACTGGCCACATTCCATGCAAGTTTCAATCCTGTCCATCAGTTATTAACCGAGATATCGCGCGGACAAGAAATTCGGACGGACAGACGGACGGACGGACGGACAGACGGACGGACAAAGCGATCGCTATATGCCCCCCTAGAGGGGGGCATAATGATTGATAAACAAGGTCAATCAACAGTAGTTTTTGTCTTTTCAATGGGGAATTCATGAAAATAGTTTTTTTCCAGACATGTTGTATGTTTCTATGTTTATATCTGTGTATCCCAATAACCTTGTTTAAGCAGATCTGATTGATTATTTCGAGCATCGATGTTGACCAGACTGTGATCAATGTGGCCTTGAAAACCTAATCATCACACCTTTATACCTTAATGAAGAAACTGAGGTGGATCAAGCTCTTTGTCAATGCTGTTGAAGCTTTTTTGTGTGGATAATGACTTCAGTCTTTTTCCGTACCATGGGAGATTCCAGAATGTCATTTATCACCTTTGCCACTCATGACAGTTTGAGATCACTTGTCAATGTTGGGATCGGGGTCGGGGCTCATGAACGCTCCGTCTTCTGTACCATCCATGGTTTGTCTGAACCGAAGACGCCATTCCCTGACATTTGTTATTTATGGCCATATCACCTCAATATATCATTAAGAGAATATGTAATCACACCCTGATCAACTGGCCTATGCTGCTAACTTTTCTTAAACATTGTACGCGTCCAGGAAAAGAGATAGCTGACAATCACAAGATGAGCTTTTTGACTGTTTTCAGTCTCTAAAATCTCCTAACAAAATAAACACTGTTAATGTCCTATGTTCTGCTGTCCTTTCTGGGGGAGATTGTCAGACAAACCTGTGAATTCTCACCAATGCGAGATGAGGAAGCGGCATTATTGCGGACCACTAGACAAGATTGACTCATTTATCAACGATTACAACCGCCACAAAGCGATCTGGATTGTGTACATGTAGACACTTGTTTCGCTTCCACAGTGAAGACCACTAAATCTGGTTTTCATTCAACCATGATGCTACGTGGTTTATGCTAAGAGCACTTAACTTTATTACAGATGAAAACAAACCGCAATGAATTTGAGGTCTGTTTTTTTACCATATGTAACGAGCCACCAATGTAATTATAACATTCAAACTCATGGTGTCTCTGCATTCTCATCATCGCAACAGTGAATTAAGAGAAACGTTCCCCGAGGTGAATATATACCAATCCTCTTCAAATCACTCTGGGGAATCCCCAATGATCCAATCACAGTCACTCATTAAGAGTCATCGTAGCTCTCGAGATTTGCATCTAAAACCGCTTATGCCGTTGCTAGGGGCCGTATGGCCATATCATCCCAGTTACAACATGAACAGGTACAATAAAAGCGTACCGGAGATACAACACATATCACGAATCGTTAGATTCTTGATCTGTGCTTTAGAATAGGTTAACCGGAAGACTATACTGTGAAGTCATGTGGCTCTGTCAGTATGTTGGCACCTCTTCCCACTTCCCTTACATGTGTTGTAATGTACAAAGTGATAAATATAAAACATTAATCATTCCTGTACACAAGGCAATGGTGAAATCTGTAATCTAATTACTCGAGAAAATGACATCAATATATATCAGGCATGATGTCAATGTAGATAGATGGACAGGATATTACATCGTATTGAGAATAACTATCAATCAGGACCCTCTACAGGTTTCATAGATGCACAGTACCAGCATGTCCTAAATCAAACTACAGATTAAATTTGATCAACTACCAGACACATGCACTACTTTGAATAATCAACCATAAGATTTCAGTTTCAATAGCTGTTAGTATTTATGGGCTTCAGATCATTGCATGTGCTTCAATGATATAAAATTGTCACAGGCTGCAGTGGTCAATTCAAACGGTTCTAACCATAACATCTAACACGAGTAACTTCGTCAAATAAATAGCATTTATTTCACAAGATGTGACCATGTGAAGGGGAGTGGAAAAGAATTTCACTATACGAATATATGACAGACATAAAATTATCATGGATGATCTACTTTATCACAGGTTTCGGCGCAGTCCAAACTGGCTGGTGCAGTCCAAACTGGCTGGTGCAGTCCAAACTAGAGGGCGTACAGTGACTGAAATCGATTACAAACTTACATACAACCGAGTGAGCGGAGCCACAAAGAATTCAGTTCTGGAGACTATTATTCAACTCCAGACTCAATTTCTGTGCTGTTTTTTTTCTTTTTCTGAAGGAGATATTTTGTAACTGTAATTACTGGGCACATGATATAAAATGTTAATTCCATATGGCAATTTCTAGAGATGTGTTTCCAACAAATTTTAATGCTGCAGACATGGAATCGCTTACCAACTGGCTCTTGGACCATGGTTTGGTAATCTGTACAGATTCATGTGACTTCATATTCCCAGCATTCTGGGTGGAAATGTTTACATTTTGTCGGTTGATTAATCTGTCTGATCCTTGGAGCTAATTTATGGTCCGTGAGGCATCATAATTGTGTACAGATCTCCTTTGGGGAAGAAATATGAAATTGATAATGCAGTCCATCCTATTATCATCCATCTCTGTTGGCTGGGTTGAAAATTACTTTCGTCCAAGGCCATTTAGGGTAGAGTATTTGGTGTTTGGAAACTGATATTAACATCTGTGGTATCTCATGTTATTCGGGAAATAGCACCATTGGATTGGAGACAGACGAAAGAAACCCAGTGTCCCAACTAGGTGGCATGCAGTGTTAATGATGTCACTAGATCGTTTTATTGTAGACTGTTCAATAAATCTCAAGAGAGATCATCCAATTGTCCATCTTGTTTTCATCCCGAGTGTCAAGATGTAGTTCTTGCACCATGGAATTGTCTTTGTGCAGTTGATTACTTTGTGCGGTTGATTGGTCTATGACCAGCTCTTTGTGCTGGGGGTTAGGTGTGGGGATAATGACTACAGTCCTGTTTGGTACATCTCCCACGGGACATTCCAGATTATTCCTCAGATGAAGTGCAATCCCTTGATAGCACATGCTTCTGTCAATGTTAAGGTGAGAGTTTAGCCTCCTGAATGCTCAGCCTTCTGTATTATACTGATACATGATATTTATAGCCGTATCAGCTCAATTTGTTCTGTGAGCACACCCCGATTAACTGGCCCATCCTGCTAACTTTTCCTTAATCCTGTCCGAGTCTAGGAAATGAGATAGCTGACAATCACAAGATATATATCAGAGTTTTAATTTTTGTGATCCTGTTATCAGTCTGTGAAATCTCCTCAATAATACCAGCTCGTTAATGTCCTATGTTCCTCTATCCTAGATGGGTTAAATAATCGAACCAAAATGAGACAAGGAAGCCACATCATTGTGGACCACTGGATGAGATATAATCATTTATCAGCCAATACACAGACAGAAAGCGATCTGTATCCACTTCTTCCACTTCCGAGGTAAAAAAGACAACTAAACCTGGTTTTCATCCAGCCATGATACTGATTAATGCTAAAAGCGCTTAACTTTATCACAGGCGAAAACAAACTGCAATGAATTTCAAATCCGTTCTGGAAGATGCCGTCCATAACAAACTACCAATGTAATTGTCTCATTCAAACTCAATGTGTTTATCCAAGTTCTCATCAATGTAACAGTCAATTAGGGATGTCTCCGGAGATACAAATGATATGGTTATCTCCACAATGATTCCGTTAGTGCAATGGATATGGTTGTTCAAATCATTATGGTTAATCCGTAATGATCCAATCACAGCCACTCTGATTGAGAGGGTCGAGAATATCTGTAAGTCAGATTTTTGGCCAGAAAAGAGGAATCTGGGTGTACATGTACAAATATCCACTGTTCATAATACGGGGAGCGCACTTTCTATTTCTGCAAGGATATAGGCAGAATTAGGGTGCGCAAATTGAAATCAGGGAGTGCAAATAACTTGAGGCCACTCTGGCTAACACACCATGAATGGTAAACATATAAATACACTAATCATTCCTTGTAATTGTAAAATCTGTAATCTAATAGCTGGAGAAATTGATATTGCAATTTTCATTTCTTCCATTATATCTGCAAATGCACAAAGTTTTGTGACTTCATAATCCCAGCATTAAGGTAGAAGTATTTACAGTTTGGCAATATAATATTTATCATTCTGATGGTTTCGACGGTTTCAAAACTCCCAACATCTATATTTGACAGTTTTTCTCACCAGTGCCCATGGCCGGACTACTTTTTGTCTTGGCAATGGAATATGTGTTGCGAATGCCAACGCTGGTAAAATATGAAATAAACCAAGGTCCTTCAACTCATTTGCGCAATGGAAAAATGAGTCTGAATTTCGTTTATGTCTTACATTGAAGAGAAGTCCCAAGATTTGGAATCTTTGTCCCTTTTCTCGTTGGTCCTTTTATTCCCTGGGTGCAATTTCTCAAGGACTACACAACAAATGGTGATAAATTAACCTTTGTTTATACACAGTAGGAAAGTTAACCGGCCTCACTTTTCGAGCTTTCAGTTGCCAACACTGATTTTAGCACTTTATGCGACGTATTCATGTGGTCTTTTTCTGTGATTCGAACACATCCATGTCCTCGCCTGTAACCAATATATTATGGATCTTCCATGGATGCATTTATTGTGACCACGTGATAGTAGATACTGTTGCCTGCTGACTTTCAAGTTACGGCACAGTGTTTCCGAACAAGTTATAATGTTCAAGTTTATACATTAGTTTGCCAACAGGACTTAATTTAAAAATTAACAAATTGAAATCACGGGAAAAAGGAAACCGCATTAAAATTAACTCTGGATTCTAGACTAGATTTTTGTTGAGCAGAAAACCTGATTAGGCCCGTTCACTTCTGGGTTGAAGATCAATGGCAAATATTGAAGAGGGAGGCCAACATTTCGGCAGTTACATCGAAGTCCATGCTGCCCTGCACTAGGACTTAAATGGTGCTTCAATATGGAAGTGCCAATGAAGTTTATATAGTGCTTCATAAGGAACTTCATTAAAGAGATTTCAATGGGACTTTGAAGGAACCGCATCGGCATTCCAAGAGGCATTTGTGGTCCTCAGGATGTCCCTGCGCCCAATGCAGTCAAAATATCAACATTTGAGCTAGGGCATACATTATTGTATACAGGCATTGTATTATTTAACATTGGTATATGTTCCCTTCATCCTATGTTACTGCATACTGGGATCTGTTGATGTAACTGAGCATCATGTCAAATGTTTTCTTTAAGTACCTGAAAAGACCAATTTATCCTGAAAATAAAGGTTGTTTTCTGAAAACAATTTCCCTTCAAGAAAATAAGATTCTTTCCTGGACACAATCTAGTTCTTCCCTGAAAACAAAAGTGAAACCATGATGGAGTTATTTTGCCCTTACCCTAATTAGCGTTTCCATTGCATGTAGTGTGGCCTCCTGGAGCGGTGTGACTGTGATTTCAGGATATGTGGGAATGATGAAAGGTGACGCCTCCCCGTGGACAGGCACAGCCAGCGCGCTCTTCAGAACGCAGCAAAATTTCATCAGATCTGCTCCGACGAACCGGCTTTTTATGTGTTGAAAGAGAGGAGGGAAAGTTTGTATGAGCGCCGTCAGAAAAGGTTGCGACGGGACGTAGACTTTCTCATCAGTTTTATTGTCAGGTGGTTTTGTGGCATTTGTTCCAATATTTAACCAGATCCTCCAAGCCGTAGTCCATAAGGAGATATCAATCTCAGTGTCATCTATTGCACCAGAACTACTTTCGAGACAATTAGTGTTATTCAGGAAAGGGTGTGCAGAATTTGTCTCCCCTGATCTCGAAATAACTTCATCTGAAGGAGGTAACATTGGTCTCATACTCCCATTGGACTGTTTTTGTTCTTCCTCAGAGTCATGGTTAACTTGTAGTATCTCCTGAAAACTTTTCAGTGCTGCCAACGAAACCTCAGCATTCGGACAGAGCGCCGAGGATTCTATATGGTCCAACAGTAATGACCACGCTCTGGGGAAGTCACCTGTAAATAACAGGTGTAAAAGTCAATAATCGATTTAAACAATTGCCACTCACACTTGGCATATAACCAGCAGGGTGCCGTCGACTGAAAATAAACCTTCATGGGAAACAAGTATATCAAAATTGCCTACAATTGCACGACCTGAATTCCCCAAATTTTCCACATATTAAATTCTTTATTTTCAGAGGGTGACACAATCAGTTTACATGTACATAAACGGTTCTCCCTTGATCGAGGCCCTCAAATAATAGAAGTGAAATACATATCGCTAAAGCATGACAAACAAGAAATTTAGCTGAACATATTTAGCAATGTACATAGTTATCCCCTGACAGAGTTTATTGACTTGGCTTTCTTTATGAACTGGGAGAGGCTATTCCAAATTATTGGGCCAGAGTATCTCACACTTCCTTCGAAGTGTTCAGTTCTGCATTTTGGGATATACATTTTGTTCATGGTGATTGATCTTAGAGTTCACTTTGTGAATTCAGCAGTGATCAGAAATAATTTAGAGATAGTAGAGTTTGACAGGCGATTGAGATTTTTATAGATCAAGATGGCTTTTTGTAAAAAGATTCTTCCATATATGGCCATCCAGTTTAGTTGTTTGAAGAAGGGCAGTTAAGGGGCGGTGGAGTCTGCATTCATTATAACTCTGTTTTTGAAGCCTGTGAACTCTTTCAACAGACATTTCAGGAGCATTTCCCCAGGCAGTGATACAATAATCTATATGAGGCTGTACTGTATAGGAACAATAACACATCTGTTTAGCTTTCCTAGATAAAACATATTAATGAAGAAATTTTCTTTGTGACAACCTCAACATGTAACTTCCATGTTAGGGCACTATCTATATGGACACCAAGCAATTTAACTTCATCAACCTACTTGTGACCGACCAGATCTAACACTGCCATTTGATGGTGCTGTCCCACTGAAATATCATGGTGTAGGCAGACATGACACCCCACTCAGTCACATTATACTGACACCAAGTGAACCAGTCCTTGTTCTATCCTCTTAATACCGAGCCTAAGCGAGGAAGAAATAAGTTCCATTTTTCAAGTCATTGGTATGACCCGGCCTGGGATTGAACACAGTACCTACCATTCACGAGGCCAAAACTCCATTAGGCCGCCGCAGTGCGGTTTCAATGAGAAAAGGAGATGGACTGGTTTATATAGACATGCGATGACAAACATAGCCAATTTTGTCCAAGGGTTGAAAATCTGAGTATGTCCGAAAAGGACAACCATGGCTGCCTGATACAGGCTAGAGAGAAACCTCTCTAAATCGGAAGAAAAAAGGTCATTTTTCTTTATTCAGTACTGATTTATTCATCAGAGCACTCCCAAATATTCAGGCCACTCAGCTTGTATATTGTTACATCTCGTAACAGCAATTTTTCAAAGAAATGGTCAGAGTCTAATTGTTTTTAAGAGACGGCAAACTATGTAGTCTATTATTATGCAAATTAGAAACGAAAATTTGTTGTTTTATTTTTAATACCATCTCATGCGGAGATATATATGTCCATGGTTGCCAAAGGCAGATGTCTTTTAGTTCCAAATATTCTTATATTATTGGGCAAAAACAACCTTTTTTACCTCTAGTTTAGAGAGGTACTTCTTCTTAACCTGCTGTAAGGAGGAAGGAAATGATAAGTTTTGAAACCAAAATTGGATGTAACCAACTTTCTGTTTTTGCAATAGGGAGTGTTCAAATGAAACAAATGATTCATTTTGTTGTCTTGACCAGTCTCATAACAGAAAAAAGTTATGTAAAAAGAAGACCTGGAAATTCAACTCATCAGTCATGATACAAAACAACTTAATAAAAAGATACCCCCGTCAAATTATTTTGTCGAAACGAACTTGAGAATTCATCAATACCAATAATACTCCTTTTCTCAGGGTTCAACCAGTTTATCAAGACTGTTGCTAGGAAACAACAATTGCTTTTGCCTTCTGAAATTCTGCAAGAAACCGAAGATTGGATACAATTGAGTTACGCTGATGCAGTACAATTGATTTTCGTGTCCTTTATTCAGGAGTTTATGATTCATTCTCTTTCATATTTTGGTTTTTCGATTCTAATCAGTTATTGTTTCCCACATTAATTTCCACATTTGACAGAGAAAAATATTCTTTGACACAGTATAATCTTCTCATTTATTCCAGCTCCGTATCAGGAAATTTGATTTAAGCCATTCCATAGGATAAAGGAATGTTGCATAACAGGCAATTTTATGTTCTCTCTGATGGATTATGTCCCCAATAAGGTCTTGAGGGGAAAAGATTCAACTTTATTTCACTGTACATTTGAAATAAACCAAGACTAACCATGTAAAAATTGATTTCAGATAAATAGAATGGAATTGGGAAAATCTAATAAACCATATGCATGGTTTGTTTCTTCTTTTGGTTTATGTCAATTATTTCCGTGTAACATACATGCATTGCGAGCAAATCTGTCTAGTGAACCAGAAAAAGTTGAACTGTAGTCCTGGAATCTCAAAGACTACAGAAATAACATTTTGTTCACTTGGAATAATTCAGAATAATTTACATGTAAGTGAATTACAGTAAAATAATCTAATAATTCAATCAACCTATAAATATTCAATAACTTTGATCACCCACTTAAATCATGAAGATCATTAATGGATTATTTTCACCATTTTGTCAACTTCCTGTCCTAATAAGTTTGATGACCTCCTGATTTTTTTGGAGAGAAATTTTCTTCCTGTGATTGAATTATTACGGGCATCACTGTAAAATTGTCCTCAACAGACAGTCCTTCAATCTCAAAGATTGCAGAAATAACAGTTTTTTCACTCAGAATAATTCAGGACGGGCAGATACACTGGAAACACCTGCGCAAAGAGAGATAATTAACAAACAGTATATATAAGCTTTGAAGAGATTAATTATCTTCAAGGCTAGATTTTGAAACTAGATCTTAAAAGTTGAAACTCTTGATCCCTATATTAATTAATTAATTATTAATGAATTATTCAGCATTAGGAAGGAGAACAGTGGTTACATATATTTGTAACTATGCATGGCTGAAGGTCAATGCCAGATTTTCAAATTTTACATAATCTGCTTTTGGAAGCAAGTAAATAATTATAACGATAACCAGAGTCGTTGAAAATAGTGATTCGTTAAGGAAACAATAGAAACTGGCTCGAGATTCTTAGGCAGGAGGCCCACTTACCAAATTTCAAAGATCAGTTCTATTTTGCAGAAGATATTGTCCATAAATGAAGTTGGACACAAGGACAGATTCCAATACTATATAACCGCCCTTCAGGCATCAGCAGACAAAAAGTGGACAGTTTGATGTCTGTTTGTGCCAATATGCACGATTAAATCCCAATGTCCCGTAATGTGATCAAAGATAAAATTAGTTTTACTGCATCATGGGACAAATCTTCTAGTCTTAAAACAGTCTTGATTGGTCAATTCAAATTTTCAACAGGAATTTTTCAGCCAATCAATGAGTATCTGGAGAGCTCCATTGGGATTCGTCCTTCCCACAATGATCCTTGGACAATTCTGTCTTGCACCTGTGTGGCAACAACAGATGCACAGCACATGGGCCACAGCTCCGGTTCGTTCTCATGGTATCTCCCCTATGTTTATAACATGGATCTGGTTTTTCAACTATTAATAACTGGTGTAAATATGATAATATGGATCAAATATTCCTACTATTCCAAGAAAGGACCAAGCTGATAATTTGGGTAGAAAATATACCAGTTGTCATGTATTGAAAATATATATTCTGGGTTAAAGAGATAGCAAAGCTCCCCAATTGACAAACTGGTACTCATCGAGGCAAGACAGCATGTTCAGGGATTAACCTGAATTAAAGTGCAAATGCCCCATTCAGTTTTTCTTACCAATAGGCTGCAGTATCCTTCGTTTGGAATTGAATGTCCTAGCGACACCTGCGAGGGCGAGAACCCTAGTCTCCGCCCATTGTTTCTCTGCGGTGTCACGCGAGTGATGGATAAGGATATTGCCTGTGGTCGTATCGTCTTTGGTGGTGGAGGCCTGACTGGACAGCTGTTGCACACGCTCTAACAAGGGGAATAACACCTGCAGGAAGTATAAAAGTTTGAACAAGTCTTCGATCAGCTCTAAGATTAGATTCTGCAGTTCACAGACACACAGTTTTATCTGATATCAATGTCTTAGTTCTGTGTTAAGGTTACTGTATCAGGTCCCAGTTGCGTACGTGTACATATCACAATCTTGCTTAATTACGGGGCAGTGTTTTTTTGTATCCATACAAACTATACATTTTCTGAAAGCCCTTGATTCAAGGAATTTTGATAAATAAATAACTTTCTCGAATTTATTACAACAATCGATTTATTCAAAGATAAATGAAGTCATTTAGAAAAGTACAATCCTCAAAATCACGCGATAATAACTCTCTCAGTTTTTATCAAAGAAACTTGCTTTTTTGGAATAATGAACTATACAATTTGAATAAAAATATGATGCCTCAGTTTTTTTAGTTAGGGCCTAGAAGTTATTTTATCGTCGTGCGAAGTTGAAAGATTGAAAAAATCTATAAAAACTCGACCCCTCTCCACTAAATTATAAATAATTCTTGAACAGGGCCAAACTTATAAACTTTGAGGCAAACTTTTGAAGATCTACATGATTGGAATATTGTGTCCAAAGTTCATATTTGTACATCAAATAACAAGAGAGAAATTAGAACGGGAAAAAACACTTTTTGGTGAAAAAATAAACGAAGAAAACGGCCAAAAACCAATCCGCACCGTGTTCGACAGCTTGAGCCACGCTAATCCCCTGTCCGCAGCTGAATAAAAACCCCGCTGAGACAATGCTGTGACCGCATGAGTAGATGTCAAACACTTTTGTACAGTGTTCCGGCTTTATTATAATTATTTGACAGGTAAAGTAAGTTATAGGCCTATATTGTTTATCAAGATTGTGCCGTAAACGTCCTGTTCAAACTGCATTTATACATTCGGTAACATACATTGTACCAAAATTGTCACAGTTCCATGGCTATTCGAGGATGTTGTGCTACATGTAGGTGAGCGAATTAGTTACGCTTCTTTGGTCGTGGACCTCAATACACAGTCTCCGCCTTGAGTGTGAGTAATCCTTATACTCCGCTGTGTTCCCTGGTGCGCAAAGTTTGACTGATTGAGCCTTATATACTGCACCATGCATGAATGGCTTGAGTTTTAAAGTCATTTTTTTTTACTACAATGCACTAATTTTCATAGTTTCTTATTCCCCCAACTTGTAGGTTTGACTGTACTCTGGTATAAGACAAAAAAAAACACCTCAAAAATCAAGATTTTGAAGCTTCGACCCGATACAGTAACCTGAAGGGAGCTTCTTGAAATTGGGGCATGTTACGAACTGACACAAGGCATTCCAAACAGAATCATGACATGATGCAACAAGTTGGAACTTCTAGGAACTCTCTGGCATACTCCTTGGAACTCAGCAGGGTGGTTAGGGTGAATCCAAAAAATAAAACCTTCTGCTAATAGCTGAATTAAATACTCACATCTGTTAAGTTCACTTTGATATCAGACAGCAGACAAGAGTAGTTCATAACTTGCTACACTATGTTTCAATACCAGCAACAAAACTTGCAACATCGGATATCAAACTGCGATCAAAACGGAGATGGAGGCCATCAGGCAAAAGAAAAATTAAACATTTATAAATAATGTTGGTGTTTGTTACCAAATCAAACCTGTTATCACTTTAATGCCAATATCCTCCATTTGGAGATCTTCTGCAAACAAAAATATCTCCCTTGATCGCTGCGTCGATCGTCCGCCAGGTGGCGTGCACTCCGCGCATGTCCATCACTCTTTTTCCCATGTTGAGCAAGACCTGTTTTGAGTCAAGGCCGAGCAAAGAGGGGAGGATGGGTTGGGCAAATCAACGTTGATAACAGGTTTGATTTGGTAACAAACACCAACATTATTTATAAATGTTTAATGTTTGTGTCCCAAATCTTCACCTGTTATCACTTTAATGCCAGACTCCCAACAGAGGAGGTTGGGTAGCCGGCCTTGTGACTTGCTTTTGGATTAAGCGGAGCACGCCTTGTTCTGATTTTGTAAATCTAATATGCTTAATAATATCCTGATAATTCCCGTGTCGTATAGAAGCGTAGGGAGCTCAAGGTATTACAAGTAATGCGGCGAGAGGTGGACTCTGTTCCATCGTTTGCTCGCATACTTAGCTAGATAATCAGATGCCATCGTGATGTCTTGAAGTCCCTTTGTCTCTGGCATGGTATGTCTTCTATACTTACCGAATTGTCGGGATCTTGCTTGCTTGATCGTGCCCCCCCCCCTTTTTTTGATAGGAGTGGTAGACTATACCCTAGGTTGTAGCTATAGGTCCAGTGTAGTCATCCTATCTGTCTGTACAGACATGTCTGAAGATAGCAATCAGTATGAGTTGAATTGATCGTCCAAGCGCAGGTGTCAACAGTATCGTTTAACGATAAGTTTTCCCCAAAGTGGCCCGGACGTCACACTGGCTCATCTTGTGAGACGATGTCTCCATAAAGGAGAAGGAGCGTTGATGGCGAGTTGGTTAAACCAGTCGGCAGTCTTCTTCAACCCAGACGGTGATCATGGACTAGTGATGTCCGCTGATGGGTCTGTTAGAAGTGATGAGAGAGGAAGACAGCTGGAACCTCTTGTCGGTTCTATAAAGAGTGCTCTAGGCCTCTGACTGGTTTTTTACCTCTGACTGGATATAAAAAACCTCTTCTCCTCCAGCAGGTACACGAAACCTGTTAGCGCTGGAATCTGGTACAGTCTTTGGATGTATGGTCCCCGACGTGTGGAATCGTTCTAAATGACGAAATCCGGGATGGGATGAAAGGATCTGGTTGACCAGTCTGTCATCCCTGTCAAGGAACTAGGTTCTACTGCGCAATGCTCTGATTGCGTAGTGAAGACTGTCATGGATCTGTCTTGCAGGACAGGATCTTGACTGTAGTTGGTAGAACTGGTTGAATGGCAGGCGCAAGAATGCCCTAGTACCACATCCAGGTTTCCTTGGGTGGTAACTGATGGGTTCGGCGAGACTGTGAGGTGAAGACCCTGGAAAGCCGAAATGCTGGAACATAGTAGGTTCCGTGGGTGAACTTGACAGCTCTGGATGATGCTGAGTGATACCCCTGTGTACTGCTTGACTGAGATTCTCTGCCCTAATGCAGAAGGAAAACCCAGCTGTTGCTGGAACAGAAACAGTGTTGGCCACAGGTCCTCTACTATAGTACATTCTCCGGGCTTGATGCGACTGTACAGTAAATAGTCGCTTGCTGCTGTCATTGTCTGTACAATTGGTCCTGGAGAAAAAACCCTGGTCTGCAAGGAAAATCTGGACCGTAGCAGACGTGGGGGTTCGGCCGTTGCGGGTCCCGGTGCCTCCGTGGAAAAGTGAACTTCCGGTTGTAGTACCCTGTAGGACCTGGAGGAAGCTGTCGGCGGGAACCCTGAAGTGATGTGAAACACATGGTGTTGTGACATGGTATTGCTGATACCATGCTGCTAGGACCAGTGTCGATGTTTCTAGAAGATGGTGACTGGAATCTTGCTCCCCCCCAAACTTGACGTAACTGACGACCGTACTGAACGTTCGTAATCAATGCTGATGTGTTGTACAACCGCAACCTCCAAGGGGGACCGCCTTCTAGCGTAGATATCCCTAAGGAAGATGATGCGTTGCTTGTCTATCGTGGTATCCATGTGATGTGTCGGCTATCTGTTGCCGGACTAATGGACCCCTCTAAGCTATGAATTCCGCATCGGTGAATGTGAACTTCTATGTGCTTGGTTGAAACTGCCTCAGGCATCGCCACTCTGGAAGGGGGTGAAGATGTTCCGGGACGAGCATCCTTATATTGCTTGTTCTTGCGCTCAGGATCAGTTGTAGTTGAGAAACTGTAATGAGGAGTACCTGGAGCTAGCCAAACTGTGCTAGGTCCCGGGTGAGTAGTAGACTGTAGTTCCATCCCACGGACCTCTGGGTCATGGTGTTGATGGTCTGGTTCTCGGTGCAGGTTCCAATGCCGGAAACCTGCCTGTCGCTTGAATATAGCCGTACTACATAATCCGTGGGGTCCCAGGAAATATCCCTGGACCGCCATGATCATCGAGGCGAAACTCGAAAAAGGCCTCTGGAAACGTCGAAAAATGACGACAATCGGGAGTCGGAGTCCAACTCCTGTAGAGTCGAATATGCTCAGTAAGTGTCCGGCTCCGTCGTCTGGTCCGGTCTCTACTGTCATCCCGATGAATGCTGGAGTCCGAGGTTCTGTTCTGGAGTCCTAGCTCGCATTCCGGATTAGAGATGACTATCCTCGTGTCCTATTCCAGTGTCCGGGTCCGTGTTGACTTGGCCTTGGAAAGGGACCTCAATGTGAACCTAGGCTTGCCCACTGTAGACTGGGTGTCTCATTCCAAAGAAAAACGTGTTAAGTCAAAACCGACTAGCCGTTTCTCCCGAAATAGATTCCCCTGATCATGATGTCGGGTGTAGGTGGAGTCCTAGATTATCCGATGAGGAGTAGGATCCGGCTCTTAGAAGACTGAGGATGATCGTCAGATGAAGTGTCGGGATCTGGAGTAGACGTCACGTAAGGACTGACTTCTTCGACGCTGATCTTCTATATCATCAGGGTCGACCGTTCTACAATCAGGTGAGTGAAGACTCGAAGCTTGGGAAGGATGAAAGGATGACTAGTGGTTTGAAGGTGAAGCTTGAGAACCATCAATTCTGACTGACGAGGTTGACCTCTGTCCCGGTCGGAAGATTCCCTCTTTACCTTGGAACTGTCCTTTCTTGTAAGGGTGAACACCACTCTGAGCATCTTGCTTGGGTTGTCCGAGTTCTGACCGGAAAGACCCTCCGTGGCGATCTCCTCTGTAAGAGTCGATAAGGCGCCGAAGAATTCCATCTTGGCCCGTGAAAAAGGTCAATGATCCCGCTTATGCTTCACGTCTGGATCCTGAATCACCTTTGAAAATAGCCGTCAGGAACCAATCAGAGTATGATGTAATTCTGTGTTGTGTCAGCATCATATCTTCCACAGCACAGGCTTGTCTCTGTTGAAGTACCCCCGCTGGTGTCCTCGTGAAGTTCAAAAGTCTGTCAAGATCCGGTTCAGACTTCGGGCCCTGAACGGTGGATTGTCTCCGTGAAGAGTGTAAGCCTTGTAAGGACCGGGCTCCTGGAGAGATGACGAAGTCTCCAATTGTCGATCCAGTGCGTCGTATAGGTTGACTGATGCTGGAGATGGTGCGCAGGTTGGCGCAGCTTCCTCCTCAGAAGGTTTGTTAAAACCGTAAAGAGGTGTCGTAGTAAGTTTTCTTCGTTCCCGGCGAGGTCATCGGGCTGCTTGTCATCGCCGACCACCGGTCTGGGCATCTCTGGAGTCAACGTGTGTACCGCCGCTATCCTGACTTTGAAGGGTAGCATGTCTTATTCTTCTACCTCCGCCTGACGTAGGAGGTGAATCTGTATGAGATGAGGATGCCGAGGAAGTGGAAGGTCGTGCGTGATCCTCATAGCCAGCACTGTATGTCTGGAATCTAAATCACTCGTCAACGGGCCTCCCACCTTGCTAGAAGAATGGGTCGTGTCATCTCACGAGTCTCCGATGAAGGGATTCTACCCTGGTAAGGGGCTGTGAAGCCTGGAGATGACTGCCTTTTGTCCAGGCTTGCCGCTGTAAGTTTTCTCCGTTTCCGGACGGGGTCAGCTGGCTGCTTGTCATCGCCGACCACCGATCTGGGCATCTCTGGAACCAGCGTGTGAACCGCCGCTATCCTGGCTTTAAACGGTAGTCCGTCCTGTTCTTGTCTTCTACCTCCGACTGATGGGAGGGAGGTGACTCTGTATGAGACGAGGATGGCGAGTGAGTGGAACGTCGTGCGCAATCCTCGTAGTCTGAACCTGAGTCTGCGTCGCTAGCAGAATGGGGTCGTGTCATCTCATGGGTCTCCGGTGAAGGGACCTCTACCATGGTAAGGGGCTGTATAGTTGGGAGATGACTGTGCTTCTTGACCAATCTCGGTGCAGTGGAATGGTGATCCACGGGTTCCTTTTCACCTCTGGTGCGTTTATCCCGATGCTCCGGTTTATCCCGTGCTTGTTGACGGGAAACCGGTGAACGGCTTCTTCCTTGTCTGGTGTAAGGTCGCTCCGGGGTATGGTACCTATGGTACCGACTCCGGTTAGGTGGACTAGGTGAAGGGGTCCGACGTCTGGGATGGTCCCTCTCCCGATGATGACGTACAGGATAGGAATCTCGGCGTTGTAACGGTGTGCGACTTCGTTTACGAGATCTGCTTGCCGTAGTACCGAGGTGTGGTTCCGTTGTACGGGTCCAAACTTGAGTGGAGGCCGGCTCACGGCGTTCTGGCTGAGTCCGTTCCTCATAAGTCCGTGACTTCTTGGATGTGGAGTCTCGGTGATCTGTATAAGTCCGTTCTGCTTGAGTCCGTGACCTCTCAGATGTAGATTCACGGCGCGCTGGATAGGTCCGTGAAGTATCCCGTTCCGTGGTACGGCTGCAGGCCGTGGTACGGTTCTGGGCTGTAGCTTCCTCCCGCAGTGCTCCGGTATCGGAGTTACGGCGGTCTGGATAGGTCCGTGAGGTCTCCCTTTCCGTGCTACGGCTCCGGTCCCTGTAGGCCTTTGGCTTGTCCGACTCCCGGCGTCCCGTATAGGGCCGTGACTCCGTGCCGTGGACCCGGTGAGCTGTGCTTGAGCCGGGGTCCCGCTGTAGTGGTGGAGTCCGTGATCTTGATTGTCGGACTGCTTTCTTCGCCGTGTCCGTCTGTGTCTCCGGGGTACGGCGGTTCTTTGGGGACTTGGATGAACGGGAGTTGGTATCCGAGGACTCGCTTTGATCCGTGACTGTGACGGGGCTGTCTAGTAGAGTCCGTGTCAGCACTCTAGCCGGTGCAGTAGAAGTAAACCGTATCGCCGTGGCTTGGGCTTGACTGGTCTGCACTTTGCCTATTCTCTCGGTATCCCGTTAGTCTCTGTAGGCTCTTGGCTTGACGGGGTCTCGGAGTTCTGCATTGGGCTGATCTCTCAGAGCCATGGTCCCGTATGCTGATCTAAAGTCCGTGGTCTGTAGGTGTGGACTCCCGGTGAGACGTAGACTCTCGGCGTACTGGATAAGTCCGAACTTCATAGGTCCGTGTCGTTCTCTGTCTCGAGGTACGGCTCCGGGCCGTAGTACCGCCTCTGGAAGTAACCTCTCTCTCCGATGGTCGGGTCCGAGGTGCTCTGCAGTCGGAGTCCCGGTGCTCTAAGGTGTCGAGGTCCTTGGAGGTCCAGGGTACGGCTCTGTCCCGGGTCCCGGTTCTCCACCAGGTCCCGGCTGGCAGACTTGTCTTTCTTGAGTTGCGGAGACTTGGATGAACGGGAACTGTAATCCGAGGTCTGCCCAGATCCGTAGTTGTAACGGCTCCGGTATAGAGTCCGTAACTCATCTTCTCCGGTGAACTTGAACTAGGCCGTCTTGGGTCTGTAACTTGTTCACCATCTTAAAATGTAGCTCCAGGGTACTGCGTTTCGCCGTGGAGCTGTGATCCTGTGTCCGTGATCTGTACTGTTTCACGGGTCTGTTGTGAAAATTCCACTGGCAACAGTATCGTTTTCAACGATAAGTTGCTGGTAGGAACTTCGTTTACAGCCAAGTCGTTGAAGAGGGCCTGCGTAGCTTGCTTCTCAGCTGGACATCTTGCCAGGTCAATGGCCGCTCTCCAGAGTTGACTGCGTCGCCATAGGTGACTGTAAACACACCTTTGAAAACAAAGAAAAATGCAAGTCTTTACTGATTAAAACTGACGACATTCTTCGTTCCTATAAATCTATATAGCTGGGCGACTACGTTGGTTCATAATGAACTACGGGAGAGAAAAAATAACCCTAGAGTGCGTCTATAACAATCCAAAAGTTACTGTTTACAGGAGCTCTCTCAAAACAGGTCTTGTCACCAAGACTGCAAGGAAAAAGAGTGATGGACATGCGCGGAGTGCACGCCACCTGGCGGACGATCGACGCAGCGATCAAGGGAGATAATTTTGTTTGCAGAAGATCTCCAAATGGAGGATATTGGCATTAAAGTGATAACAGGTGAAGATTTGGGACACAAACCTGGTTTATTTTTACTTGCTAATAGCTACTTCAGGTTTCATACACCTCCATTCAATAAAAATTCCAGGAGTTTTCCATGAGTTTTCAAGGTGATATAGTTCATTTTCCTGGAGTTTTTTAAGCACTATATTACACAATTATACACGCTGTTAACAGAAAAGAGATCTTGGTGATAATGTTAGAACTACAAATGTGATTTTCCAGGGGTTTTCAGGATATAAACTTATTCTTTAAGCACTTTTAAGCACTTTCCAGGATGGAATCCAAATTCCAGGAGTTTCCACACATTTTCAGGAGGCTCATGAACCCTGGCCAATTGGAGGATGTGCATATGTGTACAGGATTTTGAAAGGAAGCACAAACCTGCCAAAGAACCCTTTTCCAAGTTTCTTTCTGCAGTAAGACGCCGTGTGCCGATATTGTCTGGAACAGTGTTTGTTCGGCACTCTTCCTCACGGCTGGTCGCGAGTCCACACACAGCTCACCCAGTTTGATGAACAGGCACATCCAAAGACCATCAAACGGAGGCATTTCTAACTTCTCTGACTCGGGAGATGTTTCGTTAAGCTCTTTTAATATTTTTTGCTGATTATCCTTGAAAAAATCCGAGATGTTCCACTGCAAAAGAAAGAAGAGCGCATGAGGCTTCAAAATAGTAATACTATACTGTATACACCTGCACATTAGACATTGGATGATCCCGTATGAGGAAGACATGAAGTTAATTTTGGAATGAGCTAATGCATGGAGGAATCATTGGGTTTCTTCTTTGCCATAAATTACCTGAAAATATTTCACAATACACACCCCATAACTGGGATTATACCGCAGCAAGGACTTTTCCATCATTAGTGAACTTGACCTTTTGACATCAAAATAAATGGGGAACTTCCTTGATCCCTAGGAAAGATGTGCCCAAAATTTGGTACCATTCCATAACATGGAACTGGAGATATCGCACAGACAACAATAATGGAAATTACAACACATATAAGGGAAGTGGGAAGAGGTGCCGGCATACTGACAGAGCCACATGACTTCACAGTATAGTCTTCTGGTTAACCTATTCTAAGCACATACCAAGAATATATAACGATCCGTGATATGTGTTGTATCTCAGGTATGCTTATATTGTACCTGTTCATGTGGCAACTTAGATGACCTCACCACACGGTCCCTAGCACTGGCATAAGCGGTATTAGATACAAATCTAGAGAGCTACGATGGAAATGCTCTGTAAACTCGTATATTGGTAATTGGTGAGCTGTATCGTCGTCTGATGAAAATGACGGCATTTAACACAAAAGACTATTCAGATGAACAGATACAGATGTATATCTTGCAGGGCAAGAAAAACGAGTGCAAGAATATTTTATGAGGTTCGATCAGTTCGTCCTAATATAGAAATTGGATCATCTCTCTTCAGGGAATATAATCAGCAACTGCCAAATGGATGTCAAGGAATCATCTAGCAGTACCCTACAACAAGCAATCGTACTTTACTGGTGAAAAAAGAAAATTATTCCATCTCTAATTTAATGAACTCTCTCATTTATTTATTGATTGATTATTTTGTGGAGAACTACATGCATGTAATAGGACCTTTCGCCTGTCTCCATCAATGTACCCTGGTGGTGTTTTGCAGCAACGTACTTCAAAACAAATCAAATGATGAGCTTGGAAGCTCCGCCAAAAGCAAACAGGATTCTTTTGGAATAATGAGTTGATTTTTTTTCTAGGGTTTTATTTACATATTTGTACAGAGGTCATAGACATGCCAATTTGCAGGGTAACTTGATGCCTCTGTGAAGGAGAATCCTAAGCACCTGTGACAGGCTAACCATTACAATTAGCACTCTTTGGAACAAACTAGTCAGTCTTCTCCTCACAGGTTAATCATTGGGTTTTTCTGGCATGGCTTCATCAGAGATAGGAAGACAGTTGGGAAAAATGGAATTAGGTGAACACCAATGCAATTTGACATAATTTTTTTTTCTGTGAGCTTCTCCAGTTTGTATAGGAATAAGAAACATTAATTGGGCACGATTATAGGAAAATGAAATTTAACTAGTTTATGTTCAACATCATTCAACACCTTCACATCAACACAAAATACAACATTAACTGTGTAAGCTTGAAGGGAATATGGTCATGTGATGGACACTCAATATACGGATGGCATAAGAATCCAACACAATAAGGATTTTTTAATGATTTCCCCCATTTTTGGGTCACAGTGACCTTGACCAATTGACCTCAGAATGTCGCATGAGTGACAAATTCCCAAGTTTGGTACAAATCCATAACCGAGACCTGGAGATATTGCACAGACAACGAAAGTTGACATGTAAATGGACAAGCAGCATAGTCGTCTGGATGAGTTTGGCCATATGGAGAAATGGACAACAGACAAAGTCATTCCAGGGGGCATAATAATGAGTTTGACAAAGCCAGACAGATGGAAAGACACAACTCAAATATTAATCAATCGATATCTTCCATGAGTTATACCTCAAAGCCAGATTGCTCAAGCTATTTGCAGGTATTTGTGCCACATTTTGACCTCATCATGAATCAAGTTACTGTTTGCCCCTCGACAGAAGGACAGACGGACATCAAAATCATTACAGCTTTTGCTTAACTTTGCCATGAATTTGAGGTATACCTGTAAAGAGTTTTCTCCCCTAAACTTGAATTATACCAAAATAAGTATTAATTTTTTCATGTTTTTCTGATTGTTGCATTAGTGACATTGACCTTTTGACATCAAACTAAATGGGGTACGGTACTTCCTTGACCCAAAGGTGAGGTATACCCCGAATATTGTTCAATTCCAAAACATGGAACTGGAGATATTGTACAGACAACAAAGGTTGACAGGCAGATGGACAGATAGGCAGGAAAAATGAGTGCAAGATTATTTCATGAGGTTCAATCAGTTCATTCTAATATAGAAATTGGATCCGCTCTCTTCAGGGAATATAATCAGCAACTGCCAAATGGATGTCAATTCGTAATCCCCTAGCTTTACTGGAGAAAAAAGATGAAGTTATTCCACCTCTAATTTAATCAACTCTCTCATTTATTTATTGATTGATTATTTTTGTGGAGGAATATATGTATGTAATATGACCTTTTTGCCTGGCTCCATTAAGGTACCCTCATCATGTTTTGCAGCAACATGCTTCAAAGCAAATAAACTGATGAGCTTCGAAGCAAACATGATTCTTTTGAGGTGACGAGTTTATTTTTATTATTTTTTCTAGGGTTTTATTTACATATTTGTAGTGGAGGTCATAGACATGCCAATTTGCAGGGTAACTTGATGCCTCTGTGAAGGAGAATCATAAGCACCTGTGACAGGCTAACCATTACAATTAGCACTCTTTGGAACAAACTAGTCAGTCTTCTCCTCAGAGGTTAATCATTGGGTTTTTCTGGCACGGCTCCATCACAGATAGGCAGACAGCATATTATTCTTGACTCTCTTACTATGAGTTTGTGTCGATCAAACAAGTTCCATGATTTTCACTTCCAAAAACATTGATATAAAGACCTAGTCAGTTTGGAACATGAGGCACCAGCGGTGCTACAACTCCTCAGCCCCTAAAGAGTCTAGACCAACATGTTTTTATGGGTGTAGAAGTTTGGATAAATAGCAGTGAGTTATGGCATGCGAAAAGCAAACCCAAGCCACAACTCAGACAGATGAATGGATGGATACACTGACACACGGACGGACAGACAGTCGGAATCCAGTATACCCTCAACTATGTACAGGGATATAAAAAGTGACCAGGTATCCACATATCTACAGGGGGAAAAAAACATGTACAGTTGTGATCTTATTGCCCTGGCCTGAAACTAGGTGTCGGACGGGTCTTTTGTCCATTTGTCCTCTGTTTATCTGTTGCCCCATATCCTGTCAAGCAGTTGATGATAACGTGAAACAAACAATTATTTTTTAAAAATATTCACAATATTATTCACAATTCAACCCCTGTTTTATATATTTTTAAAAAAACAAATATAATTTTTTTAAATGTTACACATGGCCCATGGGATGAAAGAAATAATTACAACCGGCTAGAGTTACTGAGCTGTATCACGATGGGATGGGATTTTCGGCTAAATATCGGAGCCAGTTCATCTCAGAGAAGTGAAATTCCCCACAGACTCAGTATCTCTATGTAATTTGCGCATTGGTATTCTGAAATTCGAAGGAAATCTATTCAGAATCAAAACAAACCTCCAATACCTCACATGTTATTTTCATAGTGCCGAGTTACAATGTTACAACATTGCAAGCCCAACGTCATTGTGCTTTGAAAAAAAACCCCAAAAACATGTGAGATATTGGAGATTTTCTTTGATCCTGAACAGATTTCCTTCAAATTTCAGAATAAAAATGCACAAATTACATACAGATACTGTGGAGAATTTCACTTCTCTAAGAAAAACTGGCTCCGATAGCCGAAAATCACATCCCATCATAATGTGAGATAGAAATTCCCCTGACGAATCTCTGTTGGTAATGCATTAGCGTCAGTGCAACAACAACAACAACAACAACAACGATGTTTGCGTTGATTTATTGGGTTGGCCATACCTTTCGCTATCTTCCATGAAGTATATTTTAGAGGACTTGTTATGCGAGACACCGCTTGTACTGGCCGACGACCACAGTTCATTTTTCAACTGAAAACTCAACTCCATCATCGGATGTGTTGGCAGGAAGCACAAACACATGGGCACTACTTTCGTTTTTGACTACTTTCGTTTTTGACAGAATCTCACAGGTTCCTACAATTCTGTTACAAGACAATTATAACATTTTGGCTCGTCAAAATGGGTAATTGGAACTAGGCAAGATCTACATGTAACCTTAGCTCAAAGTACTGATGCTATTCTATATTTAGCTTATATGTACACGAATGTATCTTTTCAGACTGTACTGCCTCACTGGTCGTTGTCTTTGGACTTTTAGCTGGTAGCCAACTTTCTGATCATTATTCCCGTTCATATTTAAATCACCGGCTCTGGAGTGTTTATTCCTGTTCACATTTAAATCACAGACACCAAGGTGTTTCCTATTCCCCGTGTTTTTCCCATGGTGCATGGTTTGGCCAATCTATTTAATGCGTGCCGGCTTAAATTGACTTCACCGTCCAGCCTGCACTGACCAGTCAAGAGATGTTTGCGTACATGTAGGAATTTTAAAGTTTCCCACCCACCCGCCCCATAATAAGTCATTAGTAGTCGTGTTAGGGCGGGTTTAAATTGGTGGCCAGGTCACCGCTATTGCTCATGCGTTCTGGTACAGGTACTTGATATACCTGTATTCTTCAGTGTTTTTCATTTTCGTCACATGTACAAAATTAAAGTTTTGGACATTCCTAACTCAGACGCATGTAGCAGTGGTGCTGACCTGGCCTCCCATTTTACCCCAAATTCCACCACGTTCTTTACATTCCGCTTGCATATTGCGTATTTTACCATGTCTATGCGTAGCATTTTTATCCATACAAATTTTATGGATCTTAATAAATTGTTTGTGTATTAATATACAGGTGTTGTGTGGTTTCTTGCCGGTACACTTCTAATTAAAGTACAAGTTGCCCTTTTCCGATAAAACAGGCGTTTATTATGGTTCAAATCCATTCTGAGAACTTTTAGACGAAATAACAAGTCGATTTTCACAGTTTTAATGTCAGACTATTTTTTTCTCAACAGTGTAGGGATACGACAATTAGTCTGGCAATACCGTACTACTGAATATGCAGAGGAATATAGACTTCTAGACCAAACCAATGACCAGTCATTCACTACACCGAACCAATGGCTGAAATACAACTTTACTATGGAGCTCTTGATTGGCTACAAGCTAGTAAGAGTATGTAAATCAGTATAAAAGTAGGGCTAATGTATGCATACTCGTAGATCCGTTTTTAGGAGACTGGAAAATGGTAGAAAAATAAAAAAAATTGTAAAAAAATAATTAACGACCGGTCAAACCTGAAAGTCTCAAAGGCACAAGTAAAAAATAAAAGGATCATAACCTGTAAGTTTCATGAACTTCCTAGAAATAGTTATCGAGATACGGCTCGGACAGACGGACAGACACATCTCCAGGGCCACAACAATACTCCTGAGCCCGTAGGGCTGAGGAGTAAAAATGGAATCAAGTGAACGCCAACAGAATTTGACATATATATACCAGTATAGATTTTTTTTCCTGTGAGCTTTAATTCCCAGATTATATTGGAATGAGAAACATGGATGACAGCACGATTACAGAAATCTGAAATTTAACCAGTTTATATACGGTACGACATCATTCGAAGTCTTGACATCAATACAAAATACAACATTTACTGGCAGATACACACTGGTCACATACTACATGTATGTATCATATGCGTAAGCGTCAAGGGAATATGGTCATGTGATGAACAATCAATATAAGGATAAAATTAGAATCCCACACGATAAGGATTTTTTAATGATTTCCCCTACTTTTGGGTCATAGTGACCTTGACCATACTTGATCTCAGAATAAATCGGCTTCTTCCATGTCACATGAGTGAGATATTCTCAAGTTTGGTACAAATCTGATCTTGAAGATATCGCAAAGACAACAAAAATTGACTTAGCAAACAGACAGGCAGACAAACATGTATCTCAATGAAGGCAAGAAAAATGAGGGTAGGATTATTTCAGAGATTTAATGAGTTCATACCAATATAGAAATTGGATTATCTCTCTTCAGGGAATATAATCAGCAACTACCAAATGGATGTCAAGGAATCCTCGAGCAGTACTCCCGAAACATGCAATATTGTACGTACTCGTCTTATGAAAAAGCAAAATGAAGTTATTCCAGCTATAATTTAATTAACTCGCTCATTTATTTATTGACTGATAACTTTTTACATAGGGCCCTTTCGTCTTGCTCCATTTATATACCCTCAACGTGCTATAACACACATCAAGCAAATTCCACTGATGAGCTAATTTCTTTGTTCATGATGGGTTTAATTTGTTTTGTTTTCTCGGGTAGAACATTCAGTGTATGTACCCTTCCTGAATTTTTTTTTTTCCAGGACTTTCAAGAACATGAATCCACACTTTTTTCATCAGGAATTTCAACGACCTTTCAAGCATTACATGCTCAGAGACTTCTCACAAACGCCGAACAATAATTTAACCAACAACATAATATGAGAATTTGTTTTATCAAGGCTAAACTTCAAGGAATTTCCTGGACCAACTGACAAAAATTCAAGAGCTTTCAAGGCCTGAAAATTGGTAACATAAAATTCAAAGACTTTCCAGGTGGCCAGCACTGATGTACAGGTGTAATTATACCTGATGCCCAAGACCTGCCAATTTGCAGGGTAACTTGATGCCTCTGTGAAGAAGAATGATAAGCACCTGTGACAAGCTAACAATTACAATTAGTACTGTTTGGAACACACAATTCACTCTCCGTCACAGATATTAATCACTGGGTAATCTGGCCTGGCTTCATCAAGTAAAGGCAGACACAACATGATATTCTAGTCTCCCTTACTGTGGATTCATGTCAATCGAAATACTTCCGTGATTTTCACGGCCGTAAACATCGAAAGAGAATGTCAGTTTGGGACAGTATGGAATCAAGAGAACAAATTAAATGCCAATGCAATTTGACGTTGTTTTTCTACTTTTTTTGTTTTATCTTTGAACTTCTGCAGTTTATATTGGAAGAATTAACTTGGATCAAGGCAGGATTACAGAAAGCTTAAATTTGATCATTTTATATATGAAATCTCTCAGAGACTTCAAAAGACACATGGAAGAAAAAGATAACTACAGTAATATTCCTTGTAGGTTTTGAACATGTCTATCAAGCAGTACGGTAATTCCCCTAATAATTCAATCACAGGAAGTGCAACTTTTCACTCCATTATTTAAGAAACAAACACAGGAAGGAAGCAATCAGAGATTGCTCAATTGTATGCCCCCCCTTCCGCTTTAATCCGACACTGCCCCGCCATTGTTCTGTTGTTTATTGGTTGGTGGAGGCCTAATTTGGATAATTATAAAAATTCTGTTTCTGTCACTTTTTTTGCCATGCCTCACATAATACATATTCCAAGTATCAGCCAACAAGTGATAATACGATGTTTCGATGCAAGATGGTCGCCAGGGCTTTCGCCAAATCCGAAAATGTGACCTGGTTATGAGACCTACATTCCTTGGGAGTATATTGTGGTGAAATTATGAAGCGATCAGTGAACTTTGAATTTTGCACCCAATTCACTCTTTTTGGGGCAACTTCATACTTTAATTTCAGGACCTATGTTGTCTGCTTTGGAATGTAGGATAACATATAATATAGCCATTTTTCTGGTCCAAATTGGTTATGGACTGAGATCCAGCCTGGACAAATGAATATATCCCATTCACTTTAGTTTTGATAAACAAAGGGCCATAACTCTTGAAAATATAACCGAAAGCAGAGAAACTTCACGCTGCACACCAATGGGTCACTGACCACATATCATGCAAATTTCATACTTGTCCATACAATATTAACCGAGATCCAGCCCTACAAGTCTCAAAGATTTGAAGAAAAAAGGGCCATAACTGTTGAAAATATACGCGAAATGTGGAGAAACTTCACGCTGCACAACTACAGGGCACTGACCACATATCCTGCAAATTTCATAATTGTCCATACAATATTAACCGAGATCCAGCCCGGACAAGTCCCAATTCACACAAATTTGAACAAAAAAGGGCCATAACTCTTGAAAATATATGCGAAACGCGGAGAAACTTCACGCTGCACAACTACAGGGCACTGACAACATATCCTGCAAATTTCATAATTGTCCATACAATATTAACCGAGATCCAGCCCGGACAAGTCCCAATTCACACAAATTTAAAGAAAAAAGGGCCATAACTCTTGAAAATATATGTGAAACGCGGAGAAACTTCACGCTGCACAACTACAGGGCACCGACAACATATCCTGCAAATTTCATAATTGTCCATACAATATTAACCGAGATCCAGCCCGGACAAGTCCCAATTCACGAAGAATTCAGGAACAAAGGGCCATAACTCTTGAAAATATAAGCGAAACGTGAAGAAACTTTACGCTGCACAACTGTGGGGCACTGACCACATATCATGCAAATTTCATACTTGTCTATACAATATTAACCAAGATCCAGCCCGGACAAGTCCCATTCACAGAGATTTCAGAAAAGGGCCATAACTCTTGAAAATTATACCGGAACTCGGAAAAAACTCAACGCTGCACATCTACGAGGCACTAGCCACATTCCATGCAAGTTTCAATCCTGTCCATCAAATATTAACCGAGATATTGCTCGGACAAGAAATTCGGACGGACAGACGGACAGACGGACAGACAGACAGACGGACAGACGGACAGACGGACGGACGGACAAAGCGATCGCTATATGCCCCCCCTCTAGTTAGAGGGGGGGCATAAAAATGACAAAGATACTGTGATGCTATCAAACTGTAGAACTACCCCATCTTAAAAGATAATGCACAAGAAAAGTTGGATATATAAACAATATTTTCAGATATGAGCTTTAACTGTTACGCTGCTGAATTCTTCTTTATGGTGCACTGCAAAAGTTCCCATTTTTACGATGTATTACACTATTACACCCGGCTTTTATGAGCAAAAATATCATTCATACGTGTGTGTCAAGATTTGCCTTTCGTAGAAGCCGGTTCATAACAGTTCGGTCAACGTTTATTTTATTTTATTTTATGCTGAAATATTTAAAATTGTCATTGTAAATACATTTTATTGTAAGAGGCTACATTGACTTCACCTTATTATCGCCAAAAACAACGATTTTCAGCGAAATAACGCTCGAAAAACGTGCTTTTTTTCGCTGTCTTCAACATGATCGTTTTCGGCTATCTGACCGCCATTTCGAAAGATCTAGGTCTCGTTGTCAAGGGGAATCCTTGTTCTTTCTATAAATAGTCATTACTTTGATGGATGGCCAATGAAAACACGCGATGATGACGGATTTGGAAACCATAGAGGGATTTCCCTTTCGTAGAGCTTGAAGCAATGAGTTTCGCGATTGGACAAAGCCACGATTTGCCGTCACGTGGCCGAAATAAAGGTCGTTCATTGGCCCAGACGTTGTACTGGAAATTTTCCATAAGAAAATTACGACGTAGAAAATGGCGACTCGCGGAGGAAGTTGGCAGAATTATGTGAAAATAAAGTTTGTTACGATGATTTCATCGTAATCAACACTATGGAAAGATAAACTGTGCTTTTATACTTCAAATATACCAAAGAATCATATATTTTGATGGGATTTTCCGTAAGTATTTTATATTTTCTGAGCGGCCTTCTCGGCGAGATTTTATGAAAATCTCCCCTCGCGGTATTTATTTATTTTTTAATTTCTTTCTCCCGATTTCGTTCTTCCAAGACAGCATATGAATTTTACATCCAGAAAATCACGACAGACTTAGCTAACAATATACATATGGTTTCTATCAGGTTTCATGCATGGTAAATTTGAAAATATTGATTTTAGACAATGGTACGCGAAGACCGACAAGTTCAGGGCCCCTCTCCCGGGCCCACCGCAGTCTACGCTGCGGCCACTCTACCGGGCCCGCCGCAGCGTAACAGTTAAATATGGCACTTCCTGTGATCGAATTATTAGGGGAATTACCGTAATCAAGATAGGGACTGGACCAGAAACTGTTGCCTGACGGGATCAAGGGCCTTGACTCTGTGTAAAATCATAGAAATGCGCAAAACACCTGAGAGTGTGGAACGACAAAGTATACATCTTCCCTGTTAGTTTGAAGTTTTCCATCAAATAGTAAGTGAGATATGGACTGGACAAGTCCATTGTTATTTCTTTTCTTGTTATTTCTATAAAAATGGCTTGATAATGAAATTCTTAATTTACTAGACTGTAATTCAGATGTTACCTATACGTAATAAATATTCATGATGTAGAATTTACCAATAATCCTATAGCAGTGAGGCTGATGTTCAACTCCTGAGTCTGCAGGCCGAACTTCGAGGCCACGTCCACACATACTTGCAGATAGATACATGGAATTATGGGTAAGAAATCTTGCACCACGAGCTGTAGACTTTGGAAGGCCAGTCGCACAAGATTTTCCCTGATAGAGACAAAAATAAGAACACAACATTAAAGAATTTATATGTCAGTTTCATGGATTTTGAAAATGATGGAATATCAGTTTGAATGCCGATTTAGTATAGGGCTATGGCATGCATCCATGCAAACGGGCATAAGAATTAACAGGTATTTTTTATTACTTCAATTTTTTTCAAATTAACTTCAGAAGTTGTCTGATGAATTATGTTATTGTTTCACAAAGTGTGCTTTCTCCATGGTCTGTAAATTAGACAAATGCATCAATCAAATTCTCATTTTATTGTTCCATTCCAGCAATCAAATGCAGTGTTCAGTTCAGTTCAGTTCAGTTCTTTTCAGCCAATCAGATTTAGTTTTACTTTCTGCTGAATTCAGCCAAGGAAATGCAGTGAGGATTTCATTTCATGTCATATAATTTTGAATTCACCAATGTCACCGAGTCTCATGATCAAACAGGTTTCAGGGCTGATTAGCTCCATTTAGCCAATCAAATACATTGTTTCACATCATTCATTGCTTTGTGTAGTCCATCAACAAAAGCATGTCTGGTATATAGAAATAACAATCAATCTTAAATCCCTTAGCAAGAAGGATGTGAAGTGCAAAAAATTACAAAACAATGCAAAAAAAATAAAATAAAATAAATGGCCTGAACTAAAATATAATAGCTGTGAATATTGAATAAAGAAGTAATGAACGCTATATCATGGAGATAATTCTGACTTCGAACTGCAAGCTGCAACCTGATACAATTTTCCATTTTCAAGGGTTTTCAATGCCTTCAATTCTAAATTGACACTTTCAAGGCTAGTTCAAGGCTAGTTTCAGTTATAGTACAAAGGTCTCGATAAATTCAATCCTTTCTGTCCTACATAATGTGTTTCATAAAAATGTGATTATTCTGAAAATAGCTGATCACATACTCGAATCAATGAAGGAAATATTTTCAGTTCAATATTAATATTTCGGATAATATAAAGTTGCAAGGCATTGATGATAATTGGGCTCTAAATGACTAGATTGAGAGACAATTAACAGAAAACTTTCTCAGTGTTTTCAACAAATTACTGCCTAAGCTCTTAACTGGCAGAACATGAATTGCAGGCAAGCACCTAAAAGGTGCGTGGACCCCTCAGCCTGTTTTTTTTAGTAAAGTAGGATCAGGGCTGCATCTAGAGCCAATTTAGTTTCGGAAAACATATGGGTGCCCAAAACTCAAAAGAAACAAAAAACGAAAGTGTTGTTGTTGTTCAATTTTGAAAGGATTTCTGAAGGAAATACTAGAAAAAGCCCCTAGGATCCTCAATATCGATCCTATTGCATAGCTGGGTATTGAATTTCATGTTAATAAACCTCTGTTTTGGGAGTGATCACAGGCTATTTGCGCCGAAATTCACTTACAAAAATTGGACCCTCAATAATGAATAACGAAAAGGAAATGGGAGTTTGGGATCGGAACCTGCAAAAAAATCCCTGGACACCGTATAAAACAGATATAGGTTTCACGCGAGTGGTGTGCTGGGATTACAGCATGCAAGAAAGTGTAGCTTTATCGGTGGCAATTTATGCATTGCACAAGTGTGATTTAGTAAACACACTGATTGACATAGGCCCACCCTTATCATTAGGGGGGGGGGCATAAACTCCAGGTATGCAAACTGGTTCAAAATTGCCCAGAGTCAGGCTAAAAATGGGCTCTCCTAATCACTCGTTTGAAATAATTTCCAAGGTACAGTAACATGTTTGGTGACAAAAATTGATAAAAATGTTGCACCAGTTAAATGTGTGGACACAAATATGGTTCATGCAAAAGTTTTAGGATAAAACATATGATGTAGAATAGAATAATTTAATAGCAAAATTAAAGAAAATTGTTGTCCTTCATTCAATGAGAATCTTCCTTGTATCAGGGAACCTTCAAAATTCACAATGAAACATGCAACCAACGGTTCCCGATGGGCATAGATAACAGTGCAAAAGCTAAGCCATCAAGAAATAATAAAAAAAATCATGAAATAATTATAACCATGTGAAAATCTAATCATTTCATCAGTCAACATTCAGGAAGCTCTCACCAAAGTTTGGTCAGGCCCGACTTGATAGATCTACAGATATTCAGCGGACAAGAACATGTTGATGGGCATAGATAACAGTGCAAAAGCTGAGCCATCAATAAATAATAAAAAATAATAATTAAAAATCATGAAATCATCATAGCCACCTGAAAATCTAATCATTTCATCAGTCAACATTCAGGAAGCTCTCACCAAAGTTTGGTCGGGCCCGACTTCATAGATCTGCAGATATTCAGCGGACAAGAACATGTTGACGGACGGACGCCAGGACGGACGGACGCCAGGACGGACGGACGCTAGGACGGACGGACGTACGTACATGGCAACGACAAGACCCCACAGCCCTATGGGCTGAGGGGTAAAAATGCTAGAAATGTTGATGAAAAGCAAGCTTGGCATTCAAATAGTCTAGATAACCAGATAGGCGTACTGACCAAGTATTTACCAACGATCAAACAGACAGGCTGCCCCGGACATGCATTCCTGATTGATGAGTCGAGACAACTTGTGTGAATAACCGAGTCTAGTTCCAACCTGAAATTCCACAGACCACTGCTTCTGACCAAGTCACAGCTGGAAAAAGTCATTATCAGGCCAACGAATGAGGCAGATATTAAACGCCAGCAGATGGGGCTAATATCTCGAGGAGAATCGTTCGGGGGCACATTGATGAAGATGTCCATCTTTTACAGCACCAACGGCATCGTGATTAACAGAATGATTGACAGTCGAGGAGCTCGCATCAACACACCTTAAACGCAGTCGACGCAAGTCATGCGAAAAATGAAAATTCCACATAGGTGCGTCTGGTATTCATGATTGGAATCGGACAAATAACCAGGTGACTAGCTGAGGCAACTGATGTGGGCCCATATTATATTTCATTCATGTCTGAAAACATAGGACCCTTACTCAGTTGACAGGAGAATTTCTTATCAAAAATTTAGAAACACACATATGTAGGATCAATTGTATTTCACCTATATAGCGACAATCGAATAAAACTAATAGTACATCAATAATTTAGGTGAGTCAAAAGTGATAAGACAAGACATCAGAGAACTTGTACATATACATTACAATTTATAACAAACTGATAGCTTTCAAAGACCTTAAAATCAAATCTTCCCTCACCTGACTAAAAAGATCTTCCAAACTAGCTGCTCGGTGAAATACTATCTTAAAATCTGTACAGTTGATCAAAATATGTTTAACTGTGAGTTTCTCATGACATAAAATACACACTGAGGATGGTTCCTTTTTTAATACATTTTCGTGAGTCCGATTCTGTAATGATAGCCTGATCAATAGGCTTCAAACATCAATAGGCTTCAAACTGCTATTAAAGAAGAGTATATATAACCTATAGTTTTTTATAGTTCCTGAAGTCTGTTGTTAACTTCAGTATTCCTTGAAGATTGGAAAAGCTATTAGGTCTCAAATCGTTATTTATGGTTTGTGAAATGAGTCTTGTTGTCACAGAGTATTTTGAAAATTTTTATTGGTTGATGGGAAAATATGGCAAGCGATTCAGTCCGGAGTTGCCACACACCTTTGCGATCATCCAAGATTGCTCCTCACTTAGTTACAAGAAATCAAAACAGTTCGATATGATACAATATTGGTGCTGTAGCACAATCACTTATGTAACGCATCTTAGCCCAGTTTAACATGGAGTTTCAAGCATGTCCTCTACCTATTGGACCAGTAGAAAACGTGGAATTAGTCTAACCGGTGCTAACCGCATCATTCCACTCTCCTGAAATGGACTAAACATCATCCTTATTTGCCAGTGTAAAATCCGGAACCATCTGTAATGGCCTCATTAAAACTCCGAATGAGAAAACTGCCTCAATCCATTTGGTTCATGACTATATCGTATTCTCAAAGTCAAATGATGTAACGGCGGATTTCTCGTTCGGCACTTTGATGAGAGCTTCACAAAAGGTTCTGGACTTTAATCTGGTGAATAAAGATGAAGTTCAGTCCATTTAAAGAGAGCGCGACATTGTGGTAAGCGCCAGTGTGAAGAGGACCCGTTGCGACGTGTGCATGTGTATGGCTGCATTTCCGGGTCACAGAGGACACACGATGCCATGTTAAAATATGATGATACCACCATGATGAAGCCGGACAACTTCAGTCAGGTTTTATTCCAGTTGAGCCCCAATTTTTTTACCAAATTTATATCTTCATCCACTTCAGTATACTTTTTTCACATTTTCTAATAAATTTATGATGCCCAAAAGATAATCAGCCAACTGGTATTATTAGACTCTCCCCCGAGGGAATTTAATTCACTAAGCAGATGGTCTTGCATGGCTGTTAGTTTAAGCAAATTTTTTTTTACCCTTCAAAAACAGTCTAGCGGCATCACGCAAGGAAGACAGGTGATGGAAATGAATGACGGTGGAAACTAGGTAGAGCAAGACTGGGTGGATTTCTGTCGGACTTGGAATCCGTAGCTCTTGAGAGGAATGTGTTTGCTCAATCGTACAGATATCTCACCAACTTTCTAATCAATTTGTCAGATGAGACTGCACTTCTCACACATTTTTGATAACATATAACATAATATGTATAATAAATTCCTTTGAATGATTTACCAATAAACTTCATCCAGAACATATATGTTAAATAGCAGTTCATACAAGAATCATCTTATGGTAGCAGATATTTTATAACTGGATTCAGATACCATATCACTTTCAATTTGTTTTCAAGGTATGTATTATATAAAATCTTTCCATCTGGACTTCTACCAGATGACCTTCTCAGTTCTCATAAATGTATTTGAAGCATATTATATACATGTAGAATATTTACAGTAATTCACCTAAAAATTCTATCAAAGGAACTGAAATTTCATACCAAAAAATCAGGGGGAGATCAGAAATTTTACAAAATGGTCATGTAAATCATCCATCCATTGTATTTCTCAGTTATATTTCTTAGTTATTTTAATGATTTTAAAGAATGATCAAAGCTATTAGAATAACTGATTGAATTTTGTCCACAATATTGGGGGTGATTGAATTCTAATAGGGGGATTGAATTATTAGAGTACTGTTGACAGAGATCTCATTGAAGATGCTGTCCTAGCTATATTTAAACTGGCCCTGATTTAGCATAAATCTTTTAATGATATTCTTTGACTTGAAATGAGTGAATAGAATTTAACGTCGTTTTCAACAATATTTCAGCTATATCACGATGAACCAACTAAGCACCACCCAGCCCAGTTGTGTTCGTGCTACTTCAAAGAAGAAATCTTTGAAGTAGCATGGAACCAGACACCCTCCATCCACCCTATACAACACTGAGGACAGCGCACAAGACACAGACAGGACCCTTACATGGTGCCATAAAGACAAGCGATATTACAGTGCTAGACATCACATTATCAAGTTCCTGCATTGAAACAACAGGAACCTGAACCCACCCAACCACCCGCTTAATTTAAACAAACAAATAGGTGAGAGAGAAATTTTTTATCAGGGTTGGCTCTGGATATTTCCATGGGCTAGCCACAGAAATGGATCAACTAAATCGGACTGAGAATAAAACGTGCACTGTTGTTTTACTCTGATGGATAGGAATCTGGCTAAATTGGTCAAATAACATTTGGCAGCGTTCAGACTTTTCCCTCTAGACAATTCAATTGTCTGCAGACGTAATCACATCATTTTGAAGACAACGCGAACAAAGCTTTTGGCCATTATTTCCAACTTGTGTCTGTCTAAGTGGCAATTTTAACTTTTTGCCAATGATACTACGTTCATTCCATACAGAAGAAGGAAATGTAACTTAACCTTCTTTGCGGGAATAACAAGGTAATTTTGAAAGGTCATAATCAAGAGAGAAGATTAACACCCTGGAAAGTCTGGTTTTAACTGCTCCATCATTATGAATTCGGAGAAATCCAATAAAACCCCCATTAAACCATTCATCCATTAAGGCCTGTTAGCCAAAATTAATGGGAATTAGCCCTTGCAGTAATTAACTTAGGTTTTCTTTACTAGTTTTGGTATTCTTTCACTGATCCATAAATGCCAGTTAAATCGATATACATCGAAAAGGAAAGAAAATACTTACGTGATCTAAAAGTATACATTTCAGATTAATTATGGTACATTAATTTCAAGCCATCAACTTCATGAATAGTAAGATAAGATTACCTTCATCATATTCATCGATTTTTTCAGTCATCAATAGGAATCTCATTGAATGCAATTACTTTCATCACCATATACGGTATTTCCTATATTAATTCGTTCACCCTAAACAATTCAAACACCCCCAAAGTTGACAAAATTCAATCACTGCCTGTAATAAAATATATAAAACCAAAAAATTATTAAAATGACAAAAGAACAATGGATTATTTGCATGTGCAGTTTTTTTGGATCATTTTGTCAGCTTCCTGTTGGGAGATACATGTATGAATGTGGCACGAATGGCTTGGTTCATACTTAGTGCTCTCAAAGAGTTAGAGATCGAGAATTACCTCTCTATTAATGGAGGTAAAAAGGTTGTTTTTGCTCGATAACTTTTAAATCATAATGCTTCAAACTCTAGGCGAATATAGCACTACATGTTGTAATTTAGTGGTTTTCCAATGAAAGCTTGCATAGTGTAATTGTTAAAGAAAACATGTCAAATATTCTTATACAAATAAATAGATGAATTTTTTTTTTTTTTTCAATATCATCTGTAGGGATTCTTGGATTTATTGGACAAAAATGACCTTTTTTACCTCTATTTTAGACAGGAGGTTCTCACTAACCTGCTCAAGGAGGTGTGAGTACATGTACACCTCGCGCTCATATGCAATCGAAATATGGTGAGTAGTACGTCAATCACTCGCCCAAGATCTCAATGTAAATTTGGTGGATGTTAGAAATGTCAATTTTATTACTGTTTCACAGGTGTTTCGATATGCCAGTGGTGGATAGAACTGCCCACAGGAGGGACAAGATATAGTGGCTATATAATGAGAGCAGTTCTCTCCCACAGTTATGATCATTGGCAATATGAGACTGGCAATAATCCTGCATGATGTTGTAATAGAGTCAGAGATTAGGATTTCGTTGGATCACAAACATTCGAGAAACCAAAATTTGTCTCAAATTACTTGCCTGGGCATTAATTCACCTGTATTGACAGAAATACTCACCTGGACTGAATTAATTTCACTACCTGACAAACGAGAAATCTAGAAGTTCGACCTCACTGGACAGATTTACTACAGCCCCCCGCCCCGACCCCACCACCAACCACCAAACCTCCACTTCACTACTAGATGGAAATCCTTAAATTTGCACTCCCCTACATGACAAAAAATACTGCTAGAATTCCACAAGACCCCGTGCTTGATCATACGATGGACACCCGCTCAAAGTTCTATTTTATTAACCCCCCGAGTACTTAACCACCAGATTTTCTATTGTATTACCTAACGGACACCCTCAGAGTACTTCACTACCAAATGCTCTATTTTATTACCTAATGAATACCCTCAAGAGTAATTCACTACCAAATGTTCTATTGTTTTAAATAATGGACACATCCAGAGTACTTCACTACCAAATGTTCTATTGTTTTAAATAATCTTCACTACCAAATGTTCTATTGTATTACCTAATGGACACCTCCAGAGTACTTCATTACTAAAATAAAATGGACAAGTTCAACACACTTCACACCTGCATACATAATCAATAATGAGAACATCAATCCACCAAAATGTTACTCCTTATGTACAATAGAACAATCCACTTCTCAGGTTTTGCAGCCAGGGATGTTTGGGATCTGGAATGGCATAGCTCAGACCTTAGATAAAACATTTCATGAAAAAAAATCCTGCATGTAACCTTTTTCCAGATCAAAATGTTGGTTTATATATCAAGTTCAAACTTCTGGCCTGGTATTTGCTGAGCCATGTTGTTTATCAGATCCCCAATTACTCACCCCAGACTTATTAATTGCCCTAATTAGCTCAAGTCTAACATTTGTTTACACAGTAGTGGGCAGATTTGTTTACACTCTGGTAACTACCAGACAGATCATACATGTACACTGGATCAAAAAAGAAATATTATCATTGCTGGCAATCAACCAATGACAATACTATGAAGCAAGGATAAATATATATATATATATATAAACTTATACCCCAACAAACACACTGATACATTCAATATATGGTGTAAAGCAAAAGTATTTTCTTGAGCCAGATTTTTCGCAATGAAGTGGGGGAGGATGGAAGGTGTGAGAGGAATTTCTGTATTTCCCCACATCATGATATTACGTATGTAAGTGATATGAAAGAAGATACAGACAGAAGAAAATAAGTATTGAATGAGAAGGGATAAATTCTGAAACCAAATATTGATCTGGGAACATCACCAAGCTGTAACTTTGATATGGATATAAATGATAAGAGCTTTTTGTTCATATAATTGTGTGCAATCTTCAAGGCAAGGTCACGAAAGGTCACTTGTACCAACAGCCGCATTCTGGCCAGGTTGAAAGTGGAAATTTTTTCTGTGAAACTATTAACTGTGTTCAGGGTAAATAAATATCTAGAGCCATTCTTTAGCCCATCTGGCGATAGTCCAAATGCAGCAAGGAAGCAATCGGAGATTGCTCAATTGTATGCCCCCCTTCCGCTTTAATCCGACACTGCTCCACCATTGTTCTGTTTTGTATTGGTCTGTGGAGGCCTAATTAGGCTAAATTATAAAAATTCTGTTTCAGTCATTTTTTTCGGCATGCCTCGCATAATATATGTACATATTCCGCCCGGGGCTTTCGTCAAATGTGACCTGGTTATGAGACCTACTTCCTTGGGAGTATACTGTGGTGAAATTATGAAGCGATTGTGAACTTTGAATTTTGCATCCAATTCACTCATTTAGGGGCAATTTCATACTTCAGGACCTATGTGATCTACTTTGGCATGTGCTTTGGACAAATAAATATATCCCATTCATTTAGGTTTGATGAACAAAAGGCCATAACTCTTGAAAATATAACCGAAAGCAGAGAAACTTCACGCTGCACAACTATGGGGTACTGACCACATATCATGCAAATTCCATAATTGTCCATACAATATTAACCGAGATCCAGCCCGGACAAGTCCCAATTCACAAAGATTTCAAGAACAAAAGGGCCATAACTCTTGAAATATACGCGAAACGCGGAGCAACTTCACACTGCACAACTACAGGGCACTCTCCACATATCCTGCAAATTCCATACTTGTCCATACAATATTAACCGAGATCCAGCCTGGACAAGTCCCAATTCACAAAGACTTGATGAACAAAGGGCCATAACTCTTGAAAATATATGCGAAACGCGAAGAAACTTCACGCTGCACAACTACAGGGCACTGACCACATACCCTGCAAATTTCATAATTGTCCATACAATATTAACCAAGATCCAGCCCGGACAAGTCCCAATTCACAGAGATTTCAGGAACAAAGGGCCATAACTCTTGAAAATATAGGCGAAACGGGGAGAAACATTACGCTGCACAACTGTGGGGCACTGACCACATGTCATGCAAATTTCATACTTGTTCATACAATATTAACCAAGATCCATCCCGGACAAGTCCCATTCACAGAGATTTCAGAAAAAGGGCCATAACTCTTGAAAATGATACCGGAACTCGGAAAAAACTCGACGCTGCACAACTATGAGCCACTGGCCACATTCCATGCAAGTTTCAATCCTGTCCATCAATTATTAACCGATATATCGCGCGGACAAGAAATTCGGACGGACAGACGGACGGACAAAGCGATCGCTATATGCCCCCCCTCTAGTTAGAGGGGGGGCATAAATATCAACTGTTTTCCAACACTCTCCAACGTTAAAACTTCGGATTTGGTACAAACAGGAAGTTCACGAAATGCTGCGCAGTTGCAAAAAAATTGAAATGGCGATAGAGTCTGTTATATGGATGGAGTATACACTTGTCCCTCATTATAACATGGTCCATAACAAAGCATGTTTCAGTAATGCCGGACTACTGTTGTCCTCCAAAAAATCTGAATTGCTGCTGTTATGAAGAATCACTTCAACACATTATAGCAAGGCACAAGTGTAATAACATCATGAATGTATGAGCGACCGGGTGACATTTATAGATCAAGAATCATAACCAGGTATTCCCACAATGATGCACTCAGCAGTCCCATTTCTCTCTATGCTTATACAGGGAACTCTTTGTAGTTATACGTGTGGTAAATCAGCTTTATACCTGGCAACATAGATTTGGAAACACCCAAATTATCACTCGTTAAATTCATCACCCCATACCATAAGCACAGGGCAAAATGGGGATGAAAAGACTGTGTGAAAGCAACATTTTCTGTCATCAAAATTAACAGATCACCGACTGAAAAACCCAACACTTTTCACAAGGTAAAATAAATGGTGTGCATCTGTTCAGGAGTGAAACTATGACCTGAGGTGATAATTTGTGATACATGCCCATGAAACCAGTTTAAACCAGCACAAAATTCCTGATAAATAAAGTAATAGTGGCAGGGTATTCAAATCCGTGCATATATCCCAGTGTCAATCCCGTCAACCAGCAATGGAAGAAAAAATAGAGATACCAGTAAAAACAATGCAAAACACAATGTCAGAAATTTTATTTTGGTTTCTGTGTTTGGCAATTGACGTAAAAAATGAATCTGGAGTATGGGTGTCTGGATGCGCCATCGCCAAATAAGGAAGGAATGTACAATTAAGAAAAAAACCTGAATGAGAAATTTACTGTTACATGATAAAGTCAATCTGCCTGGTATCGATCCATCCAACCTTACGATGATACATCTCTCGTTCTGAAGTTCTGAAGATACCACAAACAACGAAAAGCATGATAATACAAAGCATAAACAGATAAATAAACAGAAAATGGAGTATTTCAGAATGCTCAGTATATTCGGTACCTCAGGGATTATTTATCCAAATATATCAATCCGATCATTTTAATTATTAGCTGTTGCACCATTGTGTTTCTTTGCTCATCTTGGGTTTCTTACGGTAATCCCTCTAATAATTCAACCTCTCTATCATAATTCAAGGACACTCAATTTTGGAGACAAAATTCATTTGGTGATTTTAATAAACTTGATCACCCTCTAAAATCATTGAAATAGCAAAGAAACAAGAGCCCAAAGGGCTTCAATATACGCCCGTATATCTGGAATTACATTGGTCCAAATTTCAAGGTTGTTTAATCATCTTGATTCCAATTGGTAGCTAGCAATCCGGAAAAAGGTCTACAATTTTGTGCTTCTGATAATGTAACACATCCCATCTAAAATTGAATGATAAACTAAAATGAGCTTAACTCTTGGAACTAGGCGACCTTGGAGCAAGAACCGAGAGCTCACATATCCCACAATGAAATCGACAATAGTCAAACACAAGAAAATAGTACTTTTCCTGCAAATGGATTTCTTTCAGACGAGAGAATTTTTCATGAAGGAAGAAGTGATGAAGTAAACCTTTGTTCTTGAGTTGATAAACGGGTATGAAGTTCATAAAGGACCCCTCTCCACGTTAAACTAGTAAATGTATGGTTTCAATTTCACAACAGTTTAACTAAATGTAGCTGTTTCAAACATGGGAGACAACTCCACAGGACAAATGCCATATACTTGTAGGGGAGAGAACTCTGAATATTCCAACCTAACACATATAGTCAGCTAAACTTGATTCAATTCTGGGGGACTGTGACCTTGACATTTGACAAATTGATGTATGTCTCCTCTTCGCCATGCGAGTAACGTATCTGATACCATTCCATACCTTGAAACTAGAGATATCGCATGGATGAATGGACAGAACGCAACATCGCATTACATGACCTCGTCTTCGACAGGCATATTAAAATGTGACTTAATGATCTCCTGATTTTGGGGTCACAGTAACCTTGACCTTTGACCTTGACCTAAACTTTGGTGCATGACACATCGTCTTCCGTCAATGTATCAATGGACACAAAAAAATCACGATTTTTATGAATTTCATAATTTTGGGGGTCACCGTGACCTTGATATTCGGCCTTGACCTACATTTTGGTACGTGACACATCCTGTCCCCGTAATGTATCTACTGACACAAAAAAAAAGTAGATTTCTTTATTCTGGAGTCACAGTGACCTTGACCTAAATTTTGGTACATGACAAACCATCTGCCCGTAATTTCTCAATGGACACAAAAAATCTAGATTTTTAACAATTTCACAATTTTGGGGTCACAGTGACCTTGACATTTGACCTTGACCTACATTTTAATATGTGCACATTGAGTCCCCCTAATGTATCTACTGACACAAAAAAATGTTATTTTTAATATTTTCCTGATTTTTTGGTCACAATGACCGTTGACCTTCGACCTTGACCTATATTTGATATGCAACACTTCATTTTCCACTATTGAATCCACTCCCAAAAAATTTGAAATTTATTATTTCCTGATTTTTCATTCACACTGACCTTTGACCTCTGACCTCGACCTACATTTGGCATGCAACACATCGTTTCTCCCTAGGGCATCCACTCGCCAAAAATTAGAACTGTAGATGGAAAACTATCAATGATCAATGATTTCCTGATTTTTAGGCAACAGTGACCTTTGACCTCTGACGACCTGAATTTCGGTACGCGACACATCGTCTCCACCTGATGTATCCATTCACAAAAAATTGCAACTGTGGATAGAAAACATCCAGAGATATAGACCGGACACGAACACTTCACTGATTTCCTGTTTTTCAGGCCAGTGACCTTTGACCTCTGACCGCGACCTTCATTTTTGTACGCGACACATCGTCTCTCCGTAGGGTATCCACTCACCAAAAATTGGAACTGTAAATAGAAAACTGTTCCAGATATAGACCGGACACGGGGGACGGACAGACGGACGGACGGACGGACAGACGGACGGAAACCGCCATCACATAATACGTCCGCCTTTTTGGCGGGCGTATAAAAATGGATTATATGCCTGACTTCGTACCATTTTGTCAACTTCCCGTTCTAATAAATTTGATCACCCCCATTTACGGTGAGAAATTTCACTTCCTGTGATTGAATTATTAGAGGGATGACCATAGCTCATCTTTGTAGGAGGGCATAGATTGGTTTGTTCATGCGGATGGTATGATTTTTGGGCCTGTGAGACTTGCAGGAAAATTTACGTGACCCGAGCGACAGGCGTTCGGAACTGACAATACAATGCAACTTAAAGTATGATGTACTCAATGAAATGTTATCTTCGTGGCATATATACATCCTTCAGCAATGGAAACTGGAGAATCTGTGTGTGACTTACAGCTGCTATTCCATCATCTAAATCTCTTTTTGCATACACATTTAACAACTCTGGTTGTTTACTCGACAACTTTGTTTCGGTTAAATCAGACACACCTGAAGAAATCTCCTTTTAATTCTGCAAAACTTTGCCATAATCATGAAACCAACTTTGATACCAAATAATACTGGGCATGTTCTCTTCATATGTCAATTTCTCAGCAAAATAACTGACCCAATATCTCAGATGGCATAATAATTCAGGTGATCAATATCTCAGATGGCATAATAATTCAGGTGACCCAATATCTCAGATGGCATAATAATTCAGGTGACCCAATATCTCAGATGGCATAATAATTCAGGTGACCCAATATCTCAGATGGCATAATAATTCAGGTGACCCAATACCTCAGATGGCAAAATAATTCAGGTGACCAATATCTCAGATGGCATAATAATCCAGGTGACCCAATATCTCAGATGGCATAATAATTTGGGTGACCCAATATCTCAGATAGACCTTTCGATATCCCAATATTCAAGACTTAAAATTATTGCAGCTGATAGAATATTTTAGGTTTTTCAAACATAACTGGTTGCTCAATATATTTAAGATATGTCAAGTTTTAATTGATTGATGTTGCTTTCATCAACAGTTATATAATGATGGGGGAGGGAGGGGGTGTCCACTTGTGACACAGCAGTCCTATGCTGTCATTTTATAGTGCTGTGCCACTGAAGTGTCATGACATTGGCAGACATGAAAACACACCCAGTCACAATGCACTGACAATGAGCATGAAGAAAAGCTAGGCTAAAGCCCTTTCCAGAAAGTGTCTGATCTCCCCTTGAATACAATGTAACTGCCGCTGTTTAACTGTAGAAGTATGAACAGCTGCTTCCGGTAAGTAGTCACCTCGATTTCAATTTTACCAAAGGCACCCGTAATTATTGTGAATAATATCTTTGTAAACTATTCCAGTATATTTGTTTGGAAAACTATTCTGTTTATATTTTCTATATGAAACGACAGATCCTGTAATCATGAACAGTAGAAAGATCATTTTCTAGAAATTAATTGTGAGCACCTTTGATACTTATCAGAAGTTCTCTGCACCAATACGCCCCTAGTGAAACAAGGGAGATAAAACTCTTTCCGACTTGGGCTATAATGGGAATGTTGAGTTTTTCTTCAATAACTGGCAAACCTGTACAGTATCACAAATGCAGGTTGGTAAGATACCATATTCCATTACAACACATATAAGGGAAGTGGGAAGAGGTGCCGACATACTGACAGAGCCACATGGCTTCACAGTATAGTCTTCCGGTTAACCTATTCTAAAGCACATACCAAGAATCTAACGATTCGTGATATGTGTTGTATCTCAGGTACTCTTTTATTGTACCTGTTCATGTGGCAACTTGGATGACATGACAACACTGCCCCTAGCATTGGCATAAGCGGTATTAGATACAAATCTAGAGAGCTATGATGAAAATGCTCTGTAAACTCGTATATTGGTAATTGGTGAGCTGTGTCACTGTGACAACTCGTACACTGGCGATTGGAGAGCTGCATCATTGTCAGATGAAAATGATGCCATTCTCAGGCAGAGTACTTTAATGGGGAACATGAAACAGAATCAGATGAATATAGATTTCGGACGCACCTTCAATGCATATCACTCAGATATAATTAAGGGTTTAACGTACACTTAGGAGGTGGTTGTTTTGCCACCACTCACCGCTTAAGTCTGTTCGACATTGAGACAAACCAGAGATGTCGCAGGCATCGAGGGGTTGTTGGAAGTGTCAACAGACATCCATGGCTAAGTGCCGATGCAAAAACCACTGATACGGAGGTTTTAAACCCCATTCTAATCAGAACAATCTAAGTTGCTAGCAGGTCCCCCACGGGGCAACCTGTGTGAAAGGGCATGTTACCATCACCAGTAGAATTCTCTCGAGAAGGCTCTACAGTTCACTTTGCATAATGGTGGATATGAGGCAGAAATGACTGTGTTAAAAGCTCAAGAGTGCTGCCAAATAGTGTTCAGGAGGATACATTACATCTAGGTCAAGTTGCCCCTCATATATTGTGCTCACAAGCAAATATGACTGCTATTTGCAGTTTGACCTCTGTGACCTTTGGAAATAGGCTACGGTCAGTACAGAGGGCAGCATTTTGCCAAATATCCAGTCTCCAGCTTCCCCTATTATTGAGATATTCATTCACAATGCTATTAACATTTTGACATGTGACCTTTGAAAATAGATCAAGGTCACTTCTGGAGTGAACTGGGTCTATAGGCTCTTGTAAGTCAACATTGTGTCAGACTCTAGATATTGTGTAATAATAGCAAATACATGTAGGACTGCTATTCACATTTTGACTTCTGACACTTTGAAAAAAAGGTCAGTCCAGAGTGAACTTACATAGAGACTGTCAAAAGGCAGCATTGTGCAAACTATGTCTCCAGCTCTCATTGTTATTGAGATATTGCATTCACAATGCTATTCACATTTTGACCTATACCCTTTGGAACTGTCATGGTCAGTCTGGAGTGACCTTGACCTGGAGGGCCGTCATATTGAGGAAGGATTGTGCCAAATATCCAGTCTCTAGCTCTCTGTTATTGAGATATTGTGTTCACAATGTTATTTCCATTTTCACCTGTGACCTTTGAAAATATGTCAAAGTCATTCCTGAGTGAACCTGACTTAGAGACGACAACATTGTGCCATATGTTGAGACTCTATGGTTCCATTTTCAAGGCTCTAGTTCTATTTGCCCTTGAGTATTAATTGTGTTCAAAAGAGACTGTCAGTGCTATTTACATTTTGAATGAGACTGTGACCTTAAAAAATAGGTCAAGGTCAAACCTGTCTGAACTTGACCCAAAGGCCATGATATTTAAGACAACAGTGTGCCAACATGTGGCTGTCGCCATCGGGACCCCTCGGGCCGGGCCCAGAGCAATTGTGGAAATAATGTTTCTGACCCCAACAACTCACATATTTGAGGTGGGCATAATTTTACCTGTATGATATAGATCATAGACAGACAAAACAATATAGCAATAGAGCAGTGACTACCTATAGTAGATGTAGTCGAACGATTACTGTCTATTCACAGCAATCCACACAGGTTTGTGTGAACTCCTGAAAAACACATCCCATGGCACCGAGTTTCAATAGCCTTCTGGTACTGGCTGTATTAAACAACTGTATGAAGTTTCATTGTTGTGAGTGAAGGACTTTTTGAGATAATGTGTTTACAAGGATATGGACCAACAGACATGTATAAAGGGGCAGAACTCCTGAAAAACACATCCGATTACACCGACTTTCAATAGGCTTCTGGTACTGGCTGTATTAAACAACTGTATGAAGTTTCATTGTTGTGAGTGAAGGACTTTTTGAGATAATGTGTTTACAAGGATAAAAACAGACAGACATGTATAAAGGGGCATAACTCCTGAAAAACACATCCAATGGCACCGACTTTCAATAGGCTTCTGGTACTGGTTGTATTAAACAACTGTATGAAGTTTCATTGTTGTGAGTGAAGGACTTTTTGAGATAATGTGTTTACAAGGATATGGACCAACAGACATGTATAAAGGGGCATAACTCCTGAAAAACACATCCGATTACACCGACTTTGAATAGGCTTCTGGTACTAGCTGCATTAATCAACTGTGTGAAGTTTCATTGTTGTGAGTGAAGGACTTTTTGAGATAATGTGTTTACAAGGATAAAAATCGACCATAGAGGTCCATGTCCCCCGCTAGCAGCACCAGTTATGGTGGATTATATCCACCATAACTGGCGCTGCTGCTGCGGGGGCCATGGACCTCTATGGTCGATTTTTTGGGGTCGATGATATCTCATATCATTGATAACAGTATGATTTGAAAATGGAGATATCGCTGATGAGCTTAACATAAATCTAATACAGCAGATGGCACCCATATTGGATTATGCACATCCATAAAACATAATACATGACTGTCCTCTCACTAAGGTCAAGGGACTCCCCAAGTTTGAAGTAGATCAGTTGAATCGTACTCCAGCTATTGTCCGGACAAGATCAAACTGCTTACAATCCAATATGGCTGACGGCGGCCATATTAGATTACGTACATTGCTGAAAAACAATCCCAACTGTCCTCTCACCAGTGTCAAGGCACACCCCAAATTTGAAGTTGATCGATTAAATCGTTCACGAGTTATTGTCCGGACAAGAAAATCTAAGATCCAACTACTTATAATCCAATATGGCTGACGGTGGCCATATTGGATTATGCACATCGCTGAAAAAAAATCCAAACCGTCCTCTCACCGATGTCAAGGCACTCCCCAAGTTTGAAGTAGATCAGTTGAATCGTACTCCAGTTATTGTCCGGACAAGATCAAACTGCTTAAAATCCAATGAAATCCAGTATGGCTGATGGTGGCCATATTGGATCAAGCACGTCCTTGAAAAACAATCCTAATCCTCCTCTCAACAATGTCAAGGTACTCCCCACATATGAAGTAGATCGGTTGAATCGTTCTCGAGTTGTTGTCCGGACAAGATCCAACTGCTTATAATCCAATATGGCTGACGGCGGCCATATTAGATTACGCACATTGCTGAAAAACAATCGCAACCGTCCTCTCACCAATGTTAAGGCACACACAAAGTTTGAAGTTGATCGGTTAAATCGTTCATGAGTTATTGTCCGGACAAGAAAATCTAAGATCCAATTGCTTATAATCCAATATGGCTGATGGCGGCCATATTAGATTATGCACATTGCTGAAAAACAATCCCAACCGTCCTCTCACCAATGTCAAGGCATACCCCAAGTTTGAAGTTGATCGGTTAAATCGTTCACGAGTTATTTTCCGGACAAGAAAATCTAAGATCGAACTGCTTATAATCCAAAATGGCTGACGGCGGCCATATTTGATTACGCACATTGCTGAAAAACAATCCCAACCGTCCTCTCACCAATGTCAAGGCACACCCCAAGTTTGAAGTTGATCGGTTAAATCGTTCACGAGTTATTGTCCGGACAAGAAAATCTAAGATCAAACTGCTTATAATCCAAAATGGCTGACGGCGGCCATATTTGATTACGCACATTGCTGAAAAACAATCCCAACCGCCCTCTCACCAATGTCAAGGCACACCCTAAGTTTGAAGTTGATCGGTTAAATCGTTCACGAGTTATTGTCCGGACAAGAAAATCTAAGATCGAACTGCTTATAATCCAAAATGGCTGACGGCGGCCATATTTGATTACGTACATTGCTGAAAAACAATCCCAACCGTCCTCTCACCAATGTCAAGGCACACCCCAAGTTTGAAGTTGATCGGTTAAATCGTTCACGAGTTATTGTCCGGACAAGAAAATCTAAGATCGTATTGCTTATAATCCAAAATGGCTGACGGCGGCCATATTGGATTACGCACATTGCTGAAAAACAATCCCAACCGTCCTCTCGCCAATGTCAAGGCACACCCCAAGTTTGAAGTTGATCGGTTAAATCGTTCACGAGTTATTGTCCGGACAAGAAAATCTTACGGAATTACAGAATTACGGAATTACGGAATCACGGAATCACGGACACCGGTGTTTCTAAGTCCCCCCCCTACTAAGTAGCGGGGGACAAAAACAGCCAGACATGTATAAAGGGGTATAACTCCTGAAAAACACATCCAATGGCACCACTTTCAATAGGCTTCTGGTACTGGCTGTATTAAACAACTGTATGAAGTTTCATTGTTGTAAGTGAAGGACTTTTTGAGATAATGTGTTTACAATGATATGATGGACAGGCGAACGGACGGACGGACAGACGACGGAGGCAACGACAATACCGCTCGGGCAGATTCTGCCCGAGGGGTAAAAATCAAGGCTCTAGCCCCCTACATGTATTTTACTGAGATATTGCATTCACAACATTATGGAAGGATGATGGATGAATATCATTTTCATAGTCCCACTCACATGGTGGGGAGTTGAATATGCTGTGTGAGAAGGTGGTTGTCTCTCAAACAGGGGTCAGGCTAATAATTATGGAGAAGATTGGAATCATTAATTGGGATAATTGGGGAAAGCTGCGCTTCTGTCCTCAACTATGTCTGCTGGGCGGACAGCAATGGCCATTTTGAGTTCACACACCTTGGCAAGGATCAGAGATATCTGGAGAGCAACAGGTTTATGGGTGGTCTAAAGTAATTTAAATAACTCTTAAAAGGCTTTTGGACAGGGGAACACAGGTGATAGTTGTTATCAAAATAAACAGTAATTGTCTATCCATTGATGATGAATGTTTTTGAGTAAGGGAATGGAAAAAGATCAAACTTCTCGATAACTCTCTCAATCATTTCATCTTCGGCAGTAATTTCCTTTCTCAGTATGTACACATGTAGGAATCCAAGAAAATACCGTACAAATTTTTGCCATCTTCATACACATGCAAGTTGACTTCGACTTCTCCGTTCACACTTCAAATTAGCCTTGATATATCAGCTAGCCCAGCGACTGTTCAAAGAAGTTATAAATACACACGAAATGTTGTTGACCTTGAATCCCTTTGAATTTCGAAAACGCATTGTTTGAGTGGTGTATTGATTGGCTGCCCTATGTATCTGGTCACACCTACTGCCATATTTGGAGGAATGACGATAAATATTGGGAGAATAATTGTCACAAGTTGTTGGGTATGTTCTGATTGACTCGCCTCTGGTTTGTAGATGAAATTTACACCTCAGATTCCAATATACTTTCCGTGGTCTGATCTAACAAGGCTAATTCGAAGTGTGAATGGAGAAGTCGACTTGTGTGTGAAGATGAGATTAATCTGCACCTACAAGGCCTCTGACAGATAGAGCTAAGAAAAGCTAGAGAACTATCGATACATTAACCTGATTGTATACATCATGATCAAGGAATACCGGTACAACTAAGGTTTGAACCACCTTAAAAGTGTAATTAGGTCTCAAGAAGTCTATATGTCAGGACTGAATTTGAAGGGAAATCAATCAATGGCCTTCTCCAAGTGATGCCCACTGCAGGTGTATGTTAATTCAGTTTAATTTGGTTTAAAATGTTTAAAATATCACCCATGCTATACAGCAGAAATCCATCCAGCAAACCATGCTCGACTTTCCAACCGACAAATTAATCTCAAATTTCCACTCAGCATTAGGAAAATAAAAATAATGTCAGATGTGGGGGCGAAAGACCAGGTCTTTCCTTCAGTTTGAACACCAGCGTAATATTGTCCCAAAAGATTCTGTATTGTCCTAAAATATGGGACCTGGGGAAGCTTGATTGTATGAATACATGAACTGTGGGACAGTGTCTAAGTACCATGACATTTTGGCAGGCGAAATATCAGCCCACAATATTTCGGCAGTAAGTGAAAGTTAGGACATTTTGGAATTATCTGAATGTTTGTTTTTGACCATTGTATTTTGGATCCTAGATGAGTCAGGGATGATAACAGCCTCGGGCAGGACGACACAAGAAATTTTTTTGTACATCTATATATGGGGGAATAATATTGGGCCAGCAGATATATGATACGAGTCAGCGACTGAGCAGAAAGTAAGTTGAGTAGTCAAATTAGATCACTATAAAGGCTCATCACCGACCAAAAAGTTAGGCTATTGCCCAATATTGGACAGAATACTTTTGAGCGCGCCAATGAATAAGCATAGGAAAGGAGTCCCTCATAAATAATCCTGGCGATGCTGGGGTGTAGGGAGGTGTGATGCTGAGGTGTAGGGAGGTGTGATGCTGAGGTGTAGGGAGGTGTGATGCTGGGGTGTAGAAAGGTGTGATGCTGAGGTGTAGAGAGGTGTGATGCTGAGGTGTAGGGAGGTGTGATGCTGAGGTGTAGGGAGGTGTGATGCTGGGGTGTAGGGAGGTGTGATGCTGGGGTGTAGGGAAGTGTGAGTGAGTGAGTGAATAGGGTTTAATGTCGCTTTCAACATTTTTTCAGCTATATCACGACGGGGAAGGGAAGGGAGGGAAGGGGGAGGGGCAGGGGTACCTACTTGTAACAGAGCAGATCTAATGCTGCCATTTTATAGTGCTGTCCCACTGAAATATCATGCCGTAAGCAGACATGACACCCCAGTCAGTCACATTATACTGACACCGAGCGAACCAGTCCTTGTTCTATCCTCTTAATGCTGAGCGTAAGCGAGGGAGCAACAAGTTCCATTTTTCAAGTCTTAGGTATGACTCGGCCTGGGATCGAACCCAGTACCTACCGCTTACGAGGCCGACGCTCTAACCATTAGACCACCGCAGCGCGGTGTAGGGAGGTGTGATGCTGGGGTGTAGGGAGGTGTGATGCTGGGGTGTAGGGAGGTGTGATGCTGAGGTGTAGGGAGGTGTGATGCTGGGGTGTAGGGAGGTGTGATGCTGGGGTGTAGGGAGGTGTGATGCTGAGGTGTAGGGAGGTGTGATGCTGGGGTGTAGGGAGGTGTGATGCTGGGGTGTAGGGAGGTGTGATGCTGAGGTGTAGGGAGGTGTGATGCTGGGGTGTAGGGAGGTGTGATGCTGGGGTGTAGGGAGGTGTGATGCTGAGGTGTAGGGAGGTGTGATGCTGGGGTGTAGGGAGGTGTGATGCTGGGGTGTAGGGAGGTGTGATGCTGGGGTGTAGGGAGGTGTGATGCAAAGGGTTGCGCAGCATGTTTGACATGACCATTCGCAGTGCTGTTGAATCGTACCATGATGGAGTGCCCAAGTAAATCCATCCATCCATCCACTCAATCACTCAATATCTAACATGAATACTGAGAAAATCTTCTTGAAAAAGGTTCGAGTAATTCCAGAGCAAGAATAAAAGAAAAGATCTAGGGGCCTCCCCTTTTGAGGTTTATGAATGGATTCAGTACTGCGCCCGTTAATACCACATGCATGAAATTCTTTTCAATCACCCTCAATCCCCTTCAGAGGAACATAATTTGAAATTAAATCGGATAAAAGTTGTTGCCGTAAACAAGTGAATTAGTGGGGCGAGTTAATCTGCTTCAAGTTGATGATGTGGAAGGTAAGATTATGGTTGCTCAAGGCAAAGAAGATGAGTTACGTGAATCTTGGATTAATCGATATTCTTTGATCACTCTTTGAGTGCCAATGCACTGTCAGATTGGGGATTTGGATAGTCGTATTGGAAATACTTGGCAAAAAATAAGTCTACAGTGACATGTATTATTTTAGTATGTGTTGGTCTTCCACCATCATCTAACTCTAAGATCTGTCTACATATGGGGTTTCAATGAAAATTTCCAATGATTTTGGATTCCGATCAATTCCAATAGGAATTAATCTGGAGAAATGTCCATGTGGGCTAATGTATGGCAAGCCAAAGTGCTTTTTATTCCGAATTTCCGATATCGGAAATTCTAATTTACGATCCGATATCAGGAAATTCAGTGACAATTTCCGATATGAGGAAATTCAGTGACAATTTCCGATATCGGAAATAAATTTTTCCATATCTGGAATTCAATTTCCGATATCGGAAATAGAATTTCCCATATCGAAAATTGTCACTGAATTTCCAATATCGAAAATGAAAGCTCTGGAAGCTTGACGAAAACTGCAACCCCAAATTTCCGATATCGGAAATTTAGTGACAATTTCCGATATCGAAAATTCTAATTTCCGATATCGGAAATTGAAGGACATGAATTTCCGATATCGAAAATTTTAATTCCGATATCAGAAATTTCAATGCTGATATCGGGAATTCAATTTCCGATATCAGAAATTCTTTGGCTTGCCATACTAATACAGCACAGAAGCAATTGGTTAGATGTATATCCCCCCTTTCGCTTCACCCCATTTCTGAGTAAAAACATGACAGTGCACATTAAATAATAGATATCATTCACCAGTACTGATACTGATATACCGAAAAGTGTAACAGTTGACTGCAACCCCATGACCAACTGGGCAGAAAGGTTAAAATAAAATAGAGCATGAATCCTTGACAAGATTGATAACAATTGGTCTGACTATAGTCCAGTCTAATCCATACTGTTTACATATCAGCTAGGATAGGAAATAAATCAGCAAATTCACACCCAGAGAGATTATTGGACAAAGAGATAGACAAGTGGCCAATTTGTCTGAGAAAGAAAATGTATAGTCCACTTTGCCGAGCAGCATATTATCAACAGTCTAAGTCACTATATATATAGTCTCTGCAAAAGCTTAGAATGTACATGTACCCAAGTGAACAGCTGATCTATTGAGGGAGTGATTATATATGATTTAATGTTGCTTTCAACAAGTTTTCAGTCATATCACGACATTTGGGTCCTATACTTTTCACACCCATGACTTCATAGACAGGGTCCTATTCCTTTTTACACCCAGGAAGTCCATGGGTCCAACTAGGGACCCATGGCTAGGGAATAAATCCACAACCCACCATTCAGTGAGGTTTATAGACAAAGGTGGAGACAAGTGGCCAATTTGACTGAGAAAGAAAATTTATAGTCCACTTTGCTGAGCAGCGTATTATCACAAATCTCTGCTAAAACTTAGAAGCACCCCAACAGATGATCTACCTTTCTCTCAAGGCAACAACTGAGATGGAACCATGTCCTGGCTGATAGGCTCCCTAAAATATTGTTTACACAAACGACGGCTCATCTGTCATTCAGGCGAGGAAAATAGATGAATGCTACAATAGCACCATACACTGCTTGACATTAGAGGCACGTATCTGGCGTGACCATGAATACCGCCATCAACTTTATACCAGTTTATCGGACAAACCAAACAACATCCATTACAGAGGGAGGAATTTCAATTGAATCAGAACAAACCACCAATGGATACATTTTGTTCCCGAATACAGGAATCATTTATATGGAATGATCCTTAATGCTATTAAGTTAAAAAGTCAGTGAGTGAGTGAATATGATTTAATGTTTTTTATGGGGCATTTGGGGACGCCCTTTCTTGCCTTTTTTGGGGCGCATTTGTATGTATTTGAGCGCATTTATATGTAAAAAGCATTAAAATTGGCTGTAAAGTTTGGGCGCCCATACCCCTTAACAGGTATCAAAATGGCTCTGGATATGGCCTTGATGTTGTTTTCAACACTATTTCAGTCATATCATGACGTTTGGGACCTATTTCTTTTCACACCCAGAACCCCATGGGTGAGGCCCTATTCTTTTTTACACCCTGTTTACCCCACAGGTGCCACGTGCAGTCCGTCACCTCTTAAGACAAGCTGTCAGTGAGGTACTGACACACTTAAATCTTAGTTTCCATGACCAGGGGTTTACATACTCAACGACACCCCAGAGGTAAATCCTTGGAAGCGCCATGGGGCTATGGTTAAGAAGACCAAAGATAAGATGAAAATGTAGTTTCAATTTGAGGGTACTGAGCCCTCCTGCAGACACTTTTACACACCCGCTAGAATTTGTCTTTATACAGATAAAAAATATGCCTTAATTACAGCTATGGTAATGTATATATTTGTTGAAAGCACATTTCTTAAGGATTCCAAATATATTAACGTGTTCACTGTAAATGTGTAGCTTGTGAAGATATTTGAATTTAAAAAAATAATTAAAAAAATTAATTTAGAAGATCTAAGCCAAAATTGATAAAACTGAGACAAAGATTTCCTGTTGGAGTTGTCTTCTACAGGAAATGATGATGTAAGTTACGATAAGTTGAATACCTTTTCGAAAATTGCATTTAATAAATCAAAATTTAATTTTAAATTCAATTTTACTTTAAATCCGAATATCTTCACGACCTACAGGTTTACAGTGAACAAATTTATATATTTGGAATCCTTAAGAAATGCGTTTTAACAAATATATACATTAATAATAATTTCTATATGCATCATATATGGAAAGTATTATTATGGTATGCCATAGTAACATCGAAGAAAAAAAAAAAAAAAAAAAAAAAAAAAATAATAATTACCAAAGCTAAGAGGCATACTTTCAGCTTGATAAAGACATATTTTAGAGTATGCAAATTAAAGCTCAGTATCCTTATGAGCCACAAAACAACCTGGAATAAGGAGAGGACATATCTTCATCTTACAATTATTGACTTCAATAAGGCATCCCAAAAGCAATCCTAGGAATATTACCAGTATTCTAGGATCATCATTATCCCTGTATCCTATTGCCGGTTCAGCTTCGCCAATCTAATACTGATTATTCGGATGGTAATTTAGAGAATATTGTATAGTTACGCTTGAATACATGTATGAGATATTTCTCGATTGAAAGACGTACAGAAGGATAACTCATGAGATGCAAAATCCTGTAAATTATTTAGTTTGTTTTATCTCTATTTTGCATTGCTTGAGTACGTACTCGTTTTGCCAAGGAACTATTTCTCATCTCAAGACTGGGGTAGTACTTTACGCTGCCAATGTCACCGTGGTCATGGCCAATCGGATGAGTTCACTATGACCCAAATAGCATTTATGAATGAAATGCATAAAGCCAGTGCTACACTGTATCAAACATACAGTGAATGTGCGCATGACAAAAGAGTCTGCACTGTAAGACGCATGTGACATTTCAAATATACTGCACCATTACGGTTATTTTGGAAGCAGTTTTGAAGATATATCCCAAGCTCTACCAGGCATTCATTACGTTCTGCTTCACGCCTCTCCATGTAGCGCTGTAAGGGTCTCACGGACTTTACCGGAGTTGACCCAAGGTCATCTGTTGCCACAGTAAACGAACATGACGACCGTCTAACTGGGCGAATTAATATCAGACGCGATTCACCGATATATATTTCCGCAACATATATAGTTCTGAGGTAATGTGTCAAAAAGCTGCCTTCAAACTGTGACACTGTTGTTTCGTAACACACTGAATGTCCGTTAAGTATATTCCAAGATAAATATACGTTTTGCGATCAGTAAAACAGTAAGACAGAACAGTTCTTGGTTTCTGCAGGAATCCTGCAAAAGATGGCGAGACCCCTACAGGGGTAAATGCAGCGTAGCGCAAAGCACCATGGGAGAGGATGAATATATCCATTAACCAGGTTAGAGAGGACCACCTATAAAATGGAGGTAAGAAAAAGGTTGTTTTGTCCAATAAATTCAAGAATATATCGACTGAAGAGACATCCGGCATAGCCGATCATGGACATCCGTGTTGGATGGTATTGAAAAAACAAATTGTCTTCTATCTAATTTGAATAAGAACAGACAACATGTTTTGTTCTCTATCAATAATTAAACTAGGCACACTGTCATTGGAAAACCAATGTTACGACATGTAACAGAATATAAGATAAGTCACATGAAGTTTTGGGAATGTTGTGATGAATAAAGTCAAAAGTTATTAAGCGAAAACAACATTTTTTACCTTCATTTTTGAGAGGTTGTTTTCTCTAACCTTTTATTACTATTCAGAATAACAGACACAGCTGACAGAAAATCTTCACCTAACAGCGACTTGGGGAAGAAGGATAGTAGTATCACGCACAGGCTTGTCATCATAGCTGTAAGTTCACTGCACAGTGAATACTTTATATAACTTTTAGAGTGAGAAAAATCCTCATAATGTACTGCAAAATAAATAGTTATATCCTGTCTAGATTTTATTTCAAATTCTGATCAATACAGTCATGGTCGATAAATCTGGTTGCTTCTAAAACCATACTTGTCATTCATCATCACCAAAATTGGCCAACTTCACTGGTTATAAAAAATGTGAACTTCCCAATTTAACGAGCAAGGCAGGAAATTATTTTCGCAAAAAGATCCTCTAGCTATCACTCAAGGAACAACTCGAAAGGTTAAAAAACTGACCCCTATAAAACATATGAACACAGATGGGGTGAGCTCACTATTTCTAGATTACAATTAATTACAATTAATTATCAGAGTGAAACAATCGGTCACATCAAATAAGAGAAAAGATAAAATCAAGAAATTGATTCATGCAGTATATCAACATCAATCAGTTCTAAGAAGTTAGTCCTCTCAAGTCATTGCACTATTTCCTAAGCACAGGAACACAACCAATATGAGCAACATTTAAGCAATATTACAATCTGTTGATGTGACAATCACATGAACAAATGTCACCCTATAAGGCCTGCCTGCACATATGATGGAAACAGAGTATGAGGATAGTTTTCCTCCAAAGCTTGTAAGAGAGCTTCTTGAAATTAGGTCATGAGTTCCTTGATAGGAATGGGATATGCCAGTTATCCAAATGTGATGCAACGTGCCCAGTTATAGTGTTCTGATCTGGATGGATTAGAGTTCCAATTGGAATGGCATATGCCAGTGCTCTCATGCCATTGCATGGTATGGCATAAACCATGCTTTGTCTGGTGAGTTTCAAAAAGTATGTCATGGAGTTTCTAGGAGTTCCAACACGGCGCACCATGCCACTCTGTTTGGAATGCCTTATGCCAGTTCCTGGCATGCCCCAATTTCAAGAAGCTCCCTAAAAATGAATGTATATAGCTTATTTTACAGTCACTTTTATTGTAGGTTTATAAACTTCCTGTTCTAATAAATTTGATCACCCCCAGACTTTATAATGTAAAATCTCACTTTCTCTGACTGAATTATCAGAGGGATTACACCATGGTTTCAGAGACAGCGATGACGTCTACAAGAGTGCTCCATCGCGTCATGTTTTACGTGAAACATGAAATAAATGCTTTCCGCCGGCCATCCTGGTCAGCTAGCTTGTTATATTAGAACCACTGACAGCCAGCAGCCAGAGCTATTAAAGGCAAGATTAGCTAGGTCATGATAGAATATTCCCGACATTTACTTGTCCTATAAGTGGAGCAAGAACAATTTGAGAGACTGATAGACCAGAAAAATGACCATCATCTGTCAATGGAGAGACAAAAGGAATTCCTCTCAGTGATCAAGTATCAGTAATTGTCGTTTTGTGCCCAACTGAATGTCAGCCATGTTAACGTCCTGCCGTTTTTTTAACGACGATTTGTCTCGATTTAACAACTTGATGGCTGCTTGTCTTGTTCTTTCTCCCTCGAAATCAAATAAATAATCTTGCGGGAGGGGGGGGGGGGGATTGCAAATCAATGCAAAGCAAACTTTCATATTTAGTACATCAACACATAAAAATGACGACCAATATACTCGTCAATATATTCATCTCAGGTAAACTCTTATGAAAAACACTTCAATCATGATAAGATAATTGAGTATTAACAGGTTAGGGTTATCCTGCTCTCCGTAATGGAAGTCAAAAAGAGTTTTTTCACTCAATAACTTTTGTTCCTTCTTAACCAATGCTCCCAAACTTCAGGTGAATTGATCTATCTATTGTTCCATGCCCTAAAATTAATTTGCCACTTGAAGAACCAGTCAATGTTGTTTCAATAGCATGACAGATATTTGACCAATTAGATATATATGACGATTTCTTTTTTTACCATCATTTGATGGGGATATATATATATGTCTCTGTGCGCTTCAAGAGGATTTTGTGGAATTCATTATATAAACTGATTTACCGACCAAAAACGACCTTTTTTACCTCCATTTTAGAGAGAGGGATCGACCTAACCTAATTAGGCATGTGGCTGCTCGACAATCTAAACTGACAAATTAAAACTTCAGTTGTACAAGTTTTGATTGACCTCAGCTGGCTTTAACAATTCGCCACATCAGTCAAATCCTCTGATATTAAGATGAATTATTGATATGAGGGAGAAAGAGGGATTTAAATTTAGCCACATCTTCCAAGTCATATGAAGATTACATCCTATTTCAGTAGATTTCAAGGAGAAACGTGGCTTTAGCGCGAACCAATGCCAGGTGACCACGTGCACCAAGAGGCAGGCCTCTCGTTTTAAGGCGCGCGATCGCGCTCCCGCACCTTCGCGCTCCTGAACTTGGAACTAGGTGCGCGACTATAGCGCACCTGGCATTTCGCGGTCGTTAAAAAACAGTAAAAGCAGCTAAATTCATTACCAACTTACGTGTGCCATTAAACTGCCTTCCGACAGCAACGCATGTGTTTACGTCTGGTTAAATGGTCAGCGGTCGAAATAACGCCTGCCTACGTGCCGCCGGCAAGTGAATTTTTCCGGCGACAACTTGTCTTGCAAAAACAATCTACCGGTCGCATGCGGCAAGTAGGATTTTATATAGCAAAAACGATAAAATGCGATCAATTTTCGTAAATACCTTTTAGAAGTCTAGATCTATCTGAAGGAACGGACAATCCAAGAAATAATCCATTGAAAATTTATTTCAAGCTGATCTTTAGCCATTGTTGTTGGACCTTGTTGTTGGTTTTCTCTATCAACATTTCCCGCGCCAAATTTACTTCCGGTTGCGCGTCACCTCTTGCGCGGTAGTCCGGTGCATGCAAAAGTCGGACCTGTTATGAAACGGAATCGGACTATCTGATTTTTTTTCTTCCAGTTGGTAAATAATATTGTCGGCTTCTTTTCTTTGGCTTCTATTCACAAGTGAATGTTTTTCTATGCAGACATTTCAGTTAATTGATCATTTCAATGGGACTCTGGTGGCTGATTCTAATTTATTGGAATCAGCAATTTACAAGGGGAGACTTCTGATAAATATAAGTAAATATAGTTGGGATACTGGTTAACTCCCCATAAATTTTCATTCTTTGAAAAGGGTGTTAGTTGGATCTAAATTCTTTGATATAATGAGTTCTAATTGCAGAAATTAGGGGAATAGTTGTCTTTGACATATCAATGTTGACATCAACTTTCCACTGGTGCTCTAAGTTTGAAAGAACATGTGTGCCAAATAAAAAAATTAATAATAATAAATTTAAAAAACACCCACCTCATTTTTTGAAAAGAAAAATTGCAGGAGAACCACTCACTGTCAAATTTCACATCATTATTGGTCACTGTTCGTCTGTTATCAAGGGAGATAACCCATCACTCGCCTAGACTCATTTAAGGGGTGTGATTTTAGGTGTGCTAACCACACTCCTGAGAATAAATAAGGCGAGTGATTGTCACTCGCCTGTTGTCTCACAAAACAAGAGGCCTGAAGAGGCAAATGGCGCATGCCCATGTAATTTTTCTGGATGTCACAAAGGCAACATCATCATGTAACAACGTTATAATTGTTAGTTTTATGACGCCATGTCTTCTTTACCTGTTGGAGCACTAGCGCCACCTAGTGTGGCTGGCGATCCACATTAGACACATTGGTCCAACATCTGAAGATTATATTCTGTTTCAGTAGATTGATATGCAGAGGAAAGATGGGTGTAAAATTATAGCCACATTGACCAAACCATCTGAAGGTTACATGTACCTTCTACTTCTGTAGATTGATATGAGAAGAAAAGATGGATGTAGGATTAGGGAGCTTCTTGAAATTGGGGCATTCTAGGAACTAGCATATAAGGCATTCCAAACATGGTGCACAGGATTGGTACTTCTAAGAACTTCATAGCATACTTTTTGGAACTCGGCTGACAAAGGATGACTTAATTGCCATACCATGCAATGGCATGGAGGGATTGGCATATGCCATTCCAATTGGTACTCCTCTCCATCCAGATTAGAACATTAAACTGGGCATAGTGTATCCTATTTGGATAACCGGCATATGCCATTCCTATCGAGAAACTCATGCTCCAATTTCAAGAAGCTCCCTTAGCCACATTGGACAACCATCTGATTTAATGTTTCACAGCTTTTACAGTAGATTGATATGAGAAGAAACGATGGTTGTAGAATTAGCCACATTGGACAACTATCTGATTTAATGTTTCACATCTTTTTCCGTAGATTGATTTGAGAAGAAAAGATCACATTGGACAACCATATGAATTACTGTTTCACATCTTTTTCAGTAGATTGATTTAAGAAGAAAAGATGGGTGTAGAATTGGCCACATTGGACAACCCATCTGAAGGTTACTTTCTGTTTCAGTAGATTGCTTTGCAGAGGAAAGATGGGTGTACTGTAGAATTTCCAGGTATTGATAATCTATGTTCTAAAAGTGGAATAAGAAAAATTTGAGCTCCCGATAAACCAGAAAAACTATCATCATCTATCAATGGGGAGACAAATGGAATTCATCTCAGTGATCAAGTATCAGTAATGGCTTGTGTGTGTTCAAGTGAAGGTCAGGCATGTTAACGTCCTGATGTTTTTTTCACGATTTGTCTCCATTTAATCACTTGATCATGTTGATGGCTGCTTTTTTGCTCTTTCCCATTCAAAATCAGTCAATGATCTCTGGAAAATGGGTGAAACGAATGAATCAATGCAAAGCTCTTGTCTGTGGACATCCATGTGTAGTACATTGCCACAAAAACAACTGATGATGTTGCAACCGGACAAGCACAAAAAAAAATAAATAAGCGGTGATGCTCAATTTAGTCATCTTAGGTAAACTCCTCTAAAAAAAAGATTGACAAACACTGGAGTACTATTGAAGTTTCACCTTTGTGTATAAAATTAGCCACATCAGCCAAACTATCTGGAAATATCATGTTTCAGTAGACTGATATGCAGAGGAAAGATGGGTGAGGAATTAGCCAAATCCACCAAACCATCTGAAGGTTATGTGTAAAATTAGCCAAATCCACCAACCCATCTGAAGGTTATGTGTAAAATTAGCCAAATCCACCAACCCATCTGAAGGTTACATCCGGATTCAGTAGACTGATATGCAGAGGAAAGATGAGTGTAGAATTAGCCAAATCCACCAAACCATCCGAAGGTTACATTCTGTTTCAGTAGACTGATATGCAGAGGAAAGATGGGTATAGAATTAGCCAAATCCATCAAACCATCTGAAGGTTACATGCTGTTTCATGTAGACTGATATGCAGAGGAATGAAAGCACCCAAAGTACTGATGTCTGGATCGCCAATAATGGGTTTAAAGTTTCAAAATGATTCAGCTGGCATGTTTCAGCCGATAGCAGATGTATGGATACATGTGGAGATTTTCTCCAAGTTGTGGACGAGTCTGTTTGGGGAATCACAACAGGAACACAGAGTTCAGTCTTCAAGGAAGTGAATTTGTCAAGGCGGCTCATCTCGAAATATGCCAGGTCTTCGTGGTAGCAAGGAACTATCTGCAGTAATATGCTCAAAATTGAATCGTCTGCGTCAATATCTTCTACCAGTTTTTCGAGCAGATTTTCATAATTCATGCAATTCTATTGTGACATAAACGATACGACAAATTTGCGAGGAGACTGGATAGTTTTATTAACTGGCTTTATTAATAGTTCTGTGTAGCGCAGATATTGGCAAGAGCTGCACGAGTTTGCATTAAGTCCCCAAGATTACTTTTTTGCCTGGTGTTTATAGTAAATTTGTCTGTTGACTACGATAGCGTGGGAGAGACAACTTGTGCGAAAATTCCTGTTGTTGTTGCTGCACGATCATTGCGTATGTAATTAAGTTTGAAAAAGTTACAACACCAAAAACAACAAAACTTTTCGAAAGCAGTACCTGACAAATTCTGTTGTTTCCACTTTCGAAAAGTTTTGTTGTTGTTGGTGTTCAAACTTTTTCAAACTAAATTATATTCGGTGAGCAGTGTCCCCCAGAATACATTGCACTGGACAAGACGAGAAAAATGTACATACTATTGTTGTTGCTTCGACACATATGTCCTCTGGAAATATATTCCATGCAGTATGCGTACACATCACGGGAAAGGATGCGACGAGTGTTGAAAACTGGGGTCTTCATAATCACAGAAGCGGAACCTGTCCAGCGAGAGCGGAACGAGAATTCATTTATTGCAACGTCTGCTCGACGAATACGCAATGATCGTGCAGCAACAACAACAGGGATTTTCGCACAAATTCTCTCTCCAACGCTATCGTTGACAACAAACAAATTACGAACTATATACCAGGCATTCTTGGGGACGTGTCGACGTACAGGCACACGCAAAACCGCAGAGACGACGCACAACACCAGGCGGGCAGTTTACCACGTTACCAGGGCATCAATTTACATTTACAACAGTCTGGGGTGACAGTACATCGCTGGCAGCCCAATTGTTCTGTTGCATCGTTAGCTCATAGTGGGCACTGAGAACCGGGTTCAATCGATTGTGCGGAACCAGACAATGCAAAGAACAAAAATAGTCCACGGATTCAAGCAATCACTGGGCGAAGAAATGAATATGAAATACTCTCAAATTCAGATTTTGTTTTATTTCTAGTTAACATGAAACGATAATACGACTGTTTTTTCTTCATTTTCTGATTAATACCATGATATGACAAAAACAAAAGTGCAAATCACTGGTGGATTGTTACAGGTCAACACAGGGTCATTGTGATATAGTGCACGTACACATTTTCAGATATTTCGTGAGTGGCAGCATAGTCTGGTCGAAACCGCTACGCAGTGCGATCCAGACAAAAATGGGTGTAGAATTAGCCAAATCCACCAAACCATCTGAAGGCTACATCCTGTTTCAGTAGACTGATACGCACAGGAAAGGTCGGTGTAGAATTATCCTGTTTCAGTAGACGGATATGCAGAGGAAAGATGGGTGTAGAATTAGCCAAATCCACCAAACCATCTGAAGGTTAAGATGGGTGTAGAATTAGCCAATCAATGCTTTCAAGTCAAGACTTATGAACACAATCAGGAGCCAAAATACAGATGCTTAGTGTGATTACTGGAATGTCCCGCCATATCATTTACTCGTTGTTAAATCTATTCATACACCTGTATATATTCTACTCTGTTACGTTTTTTATATTATATTTCATGTGATTTGTTCATTATTACATGTATCTCTGGAGGGCCTCTGGGAAGAACAGTTTTTGTAACTGACAGAGTTACCCTCGATAAATAAAGTTTTATATATATATATAATCCACCAAACTATCTGAAGGTTGCATCCTGTTTCAGTTGACTGATATGCAGAGGAAAGATGGGTGTAGAATTACTCAAATCTACCAAACCATCTGAAGGTTACATCCTGTTTCAGTGGACTGATATGCAGAGGAAAGATGGGTGTAGAATTACTCAAATCTACCAAACCATCTGAACGTTATATCCTGTTTCAGTAGCATGATATGCAGAGGAAAGATGGGCGTAGAATTAGCCAAATCCAACAAACCATATGAAGGTTACATTCTGTTTCAGTAGACTGATTTGCAGAGAAAAGATGGTTGTAGAATTTGATAGGAGAAAAAACAAGTATAGATTAGCTCCATTGGTCAAACTATCCGAATGTAAGCACCACACAGATAGTGAGGAAGACTACAGCAGTGCTAGTGAGGAAACTACAGCAGTGCTCCATTGAATTTTATGTCAACTAAACAGTTTTCCCTATAATTTATGGCTTGTCAGCTACTTGGTTACTTCGGAACAGAGGAAGACAGCTGCAGCTAGAGCTATGGCAAGACTGGCATAATAGCATGTTCCAGACATTCATAATGTATGTACATGTATTAAAAGTATACAAGGACTTGAAAGCCATGATAGACCATAATCAGAGAATAGCTTAGTAAGTCAATGGAGGGACAATCCATCTCCATGATAAAGTATCAGTAATGGCCTTTGTGTGATGAAGTGAAGGTCAGGCATGTTAGCATCCTGGATTTTTTCCAAGATTTGTCTCCATTTAACCAATTGATGTCCCATTTTCTTATTCTTTTTCCATTTGAATCAGACAGATGATTTCAGGTAAATGGGCAAAAAAGCAGAAAAGAAAATGGAACAACAATGACGTCAATGAATCGATACAATTAAAGCTCTTATCTGTGAACTTCCAAGTGTAGTACATTGAACAAAGGAAACAAGAGCCTTATGGTCTTCAATATATGACCTTGCACACCTTTGGCTGCAGAAACCAAACCTTAAAGAAATAAAGTTCAAGTCTAGTTATGATCTTTCATAAAATACTGTAATAATCATCCTTTGCATATGTAGTATGAATTTAGAGAACATAGATGTAATCTGCCTAATGATATCACAGTACAAGAATTTGACCTTGATAAAGTAGGTCAAGGTCAGTCACATTCAATAGAATTCAGATCCATCACAAAGTCCTACTAATTTTGAAAGCCTGGCAATAATCTTTCAAGAGTGTTGTGTCAATAAGCAAGATTGACAGACAGACAGACAGACAGGCTGATGGACAAAGCACAATACCCTCTGGAGATAGCCTCAAATTCGAGGTGTAGGTAGACTGAACATCAAGTACACATTTGCATTTTCCCTTAGATAGCTGAAACTTTAGCTCTGTTGCTGACAGTTTTGAGGGAAATACCTTAAGTCCATTATTCATTTTCAATTGATACTACCATACCTATAAATGTCCGTTTTGTGGGACATATCAGGTGACTAATGGTAATGATAGCATTCAAATATCTCGGTGAAGGACTTAGGGAAATATGAAGACAGGTGATGAGAGTTGTCAAAATAAAAAATATTAATCATCGTTCAAATGATGAGGAATGTAGGCCTATTGATGTACTCTTGAGAAAACAAATTAGCAAAACAAGATCATTGTCGATCTATGGATAACTGTCTCAACTAGCTATATCCTGGATGTTTTTCACAATTTGTCTTCATTCAACCACTAGCTGCTTTTGTTGTTCTCTCTCTTTGGAAATCAGATAATTGATCTCAAGAAAATTGGTTAAGAATAAGTAAAATGGTTTCCAAGTATGCAGACAAAAAAAATCTGACCAAGTAATAAGCAGTCCAGCAAAATGAGGGAGATCATTATACTGCCGTGATCAATATATGTGTAGTCATGAAGGTCTTCAGTTGGTAAACTCCTGTGAAACATCATTTTATCCACATCCAGCCTTATTTAGGGAACACCCTTTTTCAAATCGAGTATCGATAGCCGAGCGCGAAACCCCAACCGTGGGGTTTCCCGGAGATCATTTTCAGCCATTGTTCCCATGAAGTTTACATGAAAGAGATTCTATATAGCACTTGGAACAGAATTGTTTTGAAAAACAAAGCTTCCAAGTACATATATGGGCATCTGAGGGCGGCCTGAGGCCCCTGGAGACCCTAGATGATGTAGATCTCTCATGAATTCTCAATATATCAGCAAAGTTGTGTGTACACTGTATTTGATAATTCAGTACATGGATACATTTTTGTCAGAAAACACTGTTTCTCTGGAATACCATTCATAACACTTTATTGAAAACGTGAAACATTTATTCCCGATTTCGACCGTAAGAGGGTTCTAATGGTCATGATGCAGTTGTTTGTAGCAACAAAATTGGAGATGAAAGCAAAGCCTTTATTCAGGGACCCATCCTTCAGTACAATGATATTAATCAATCCATTCTGAATTAGGATGCTGGAAGGATCGATAGAGAAGTAAATTATAAAATTCAATCAAAAAAATTTAAAGACGGCTTCAATGGGTCTTTAAATTAGCAGAGAAAAGCAGCCAACTTGTTTTGCCCGGGTATTTGGGTGCTTCAGTTTGGGCACCCATACCGGTAAGCTAACTTCAAAATTATGGACCCTGAATTCTGAACAAGGAAAATGAGACCATGAATACATGAAATTATAAGCTTAAGTTTTGCCTGATGTCAGGGTTTTGAATTAGCCATATTGGCAAACAATCCTAAGATAAAATGACATTGTTTGTCTTTTTAAATGCAAGAGAAAATAGGTGCCATGAAATAAATAGGGATACATATTAGTTAGATCTGAACATACTGTTTGGAAATTCTTTTTTTTGCATGAGCACTAGAAAGTAATAACCAGAATGAGACAAGACATTTGGGGGCAAAATGATGCAAGCACACAATCATAGGAGCAGTTCAAGATATCTGGATAGCAATACAATTTTGAGGGGGCTGAAGTCTGACTTGAATAACTCGGTGAAGGATGAAGACAGGTGGTGGGAGTTGTCAAAATAAACAGTAATCATCAGTCAAATGATGATGAATGTATTGGTGGTCTTAAGAAAACAAATTAGCAAAACAAGATCAAGAAGATCAACCGTCTGATAATTATCTACTGAGCTTTAACCTATAGACGGTAATTTCCTTTTCCAGTAAATATAAGAAGCCAAGAAAAGACTACACACAGATTAGCGTGTACATGAAGGGTTTTTAGCAATATACAGATGAAAGAATCTTTGGAAATATCGATACGTCAAATGGATAATCATATATCAAGGGTACAGTTTGTAACAAAGGTTAACCCTACCTGGCCTGGGGGGATGGGGGCACCTGTTGTTGTTGTTGTTTTTTTTCATCCTATTTCCGGAACAACAAAACCTTGAGACATGACACTCCGTGACTTTTTATTTATCATATTGGGGTCATTTTGAGCGTATTTGCATGACAACCCCGAGCACAGGATCATGGGTAAATTCAAAATGGCGGCCATATGGGATACCAGAAAAGTTTTTCTTACTTTTCTGCATGGAAAAG